>JBBELK010000571.1:600000-883121 GCA_037783545.1 Henricia sp. BOLD:AAB3569
GCCTCTGTTGCCCTTGGTCTTGGCCTTGGTGCCCTTTTGCAATCATCCAATCTGAAGTTTGGTTGTACAATTATTTAAGTCAAACAATTCACGAATCAGAAATAAGTCGTACCCTGTTCCGCTGTACGCACAGTCAAGCTATTGCTGGGATCTCCCCGGCCGATAGTGTTGACGGCAGCAACGCGCACGTCGTACTGCGTGTACGGCAACAGGCCCTCTATGGTATACGACATATCAGTGATATCGACGACTTCTGTGGCTGGGCCAGTAGACGTCGTGGGTTGATACAGTAGGACGTAGGACTTGATGGGTTCGTCGGTACCAGAGGTCCACTGGACAGTGATGCTGGAGGACATTAGCGTAGTGTAGGTTGGTGGGGGTGGGGGGTCTGGTCGACCTACGGGCAAAATAAAAGACAAAACATTACTGGGATGCAGTGTTATTGCTTGAGACCTTTCAAAACATATTTTTAAAGGTTTTGTGAAATTATAATTGCCACCCCGCCGTTAATTTTCAAGACTGAGTTGGGGCAGATTTGAAAGGATAACCAAACACTAGCGTACAGAAAAAGTGCGTAGCTTGCAAAACCTTTTTAAAATGGCATACGTGCAAGAACCATAGCTTGCGTGTAATTATTGCAGGAATGTAGCGCAACTTGCGCAATAAAAAAATTGCGCAAGTGGGCTTAGGTAGTGCGTACGTAAAATCAGCTGCTTTTTAAAATTTTACTTTTTGTTTTTGATCAATACTACACAAATAACTAATGTCCAAAATGTAGAAATCATTTGTGTACGTTTCTGCAGGACTACTAATAAATGATGGCAGACTAGTGAAATGTTGATGTGACTAGTCCTGTGGGATACCATCAAATTCAAGTTAATTTTGACCCCTGCAGCCCCACGTGAACTATCTACTTTGAAGATGTGTGATTCTGAAAAGAACCGGTGAGTGTCAGCTCGACATTTCGAACAGTGTGCTCTGTTCGTCTTCAGAAGATGCTTGTCTTCAGAAGATGCTTGTCTTCAGGAGAAGTTGTCGTCTCCTGAAGATGAACAGACTATACTGTTCAAAATGTCGAGAGCACACTCACCGGGTCTTTTCAGAACCACACATTTTAAAAAGAGATATTTCACATGGTGTTCCCGCAAATAATTTGCATACAAATTACAACTTACTTCTAACAGTGACCGTAACTATGGCTTCCGCCTGTCCCAAATCACTCTGAGCGAGACACATGTACTCGGCCGTCTCCTGCACGTTCTTCAGCATCAGGGTGCTTCTACCCACGGGGAAGTCGGGACCGCCTATTTCCTCGTCTCCCTTGGTCCATTTGATGATGGGCATCGGGGAGCCGTTGGCAACGCAGGTTAGGTTGACATTGCCTCCGGGGATTACCTCTTGGCTTTGGGGTCGGATTGTGAAGCGCGGAGGGACACGACGCTCTACATATCAAACGATAAATGTTAAGTGCAGAGCAGAAATTACAGTTACGCCAAAGAGATTTTTTTAAATCAAGTGTCACTTTTTCATTTCTGGAGTAAATATTGATTTAGCTTGAGTCATGGAGACTGAATGTTAATTAGGGTTTGTTTTACCTTTACCCGACGTAATTATTAAATCCGTATACTCAGTGCTTTCCCCGAGACACTATAAAAACTTCATAGCATGCTCGGGTGGGACTTGAACCCACGACCTCCTCTAAAGACGTCTGCTTTTTTGCAGGAAGTGGTAGGTTGAAGTCCCACCCGAGCACGCTATGATGTTTTATAACGAGTTTTGTAACAAGTTTTGTAACGAGTCTTCCTCTGCTGGAGTCCCAAGACAAGTCAAACTGCCTTCGAGTCCCAAGACAAGTCAAACTGCCTTCGAGTCCCAAGACAAGTCAAACTGCCTTCGAGTCCCAAGACAAGTCAAACTGCCTTCGAGTCCCAAGACAAGTCAAACTGCCTTCGAGTCCCAAGTCAAGTCAAACTGCCTTCGAGTCCCAAGTCAAGTCAAACTGCCTTCGAGTCCTAAGTCAAGTCAAACTGCCTTCGAGTCCCAAGTCAAGTCAAACTGCCTTCGAGTCCCAAGTCAAGTCAAACTGCCTTCGAGTCCCAAGCCAAGTCAAACTGCCTTCGAGTCCCAAGTCAAGTCAAACTGCCTTCGAGTCCTAAGTCAAGTCAAACTGCCTTCGAGTCCCAAGTCAAGTCAAACTGCCTTCGAGTCCCAAGTCAAGTCAAACTGCCTTCGAGTCCCAAGTCAAGTCAAACTGCCTTCGAGTCCCAAGTCAAGTCAAACTGCCTTCAAGTCCTAAGTCAAGTCAAACTGCCTTCAAGTCCCAAGACAAGTCAAACTGCCTTCAAGTCCTAAGTCAAGTCAAACTGCCTTCGAGTCCCAAGTCAAGTGAAGTCAAACTGCCTTCGAGTCCCAAGTCAAGTCAAACTGCCTTCGAGTCCCAAGTCAAGTCAAGTCAAGTCAAGTTAAACTGCCTTTGAGTCCCAAATCAAGTCAAGTCATTTGACACCAATGCCAAGTCAAGTCAAGTATGTTGGTCAAATCGGGTCAAGTCAAGTACATGTAGTCACGACGCTAACTTTGTTCAAGCTAATTTCAAAATGAGTCTTAACGCTGAAACTCTCAGTTGTGTATGATAATTTTTTTATTTTGGCAGTGTACGCTCTACGTTCAAACAAAGCTTAGTCTTAGGTTTCTGTAGTGCTGAAATACAATTCGGTCCTCAAAATGGCCAAAGAAATTGCGCTGCCATTTTATTGAAAAAAAAAAGTTCAATTTCATTTTTGGCAGACTCAAGTCAAGTCATTTGTGTCAGTGACTCGAGTCCAAGTCAAGTCATTTGTGGTTCGAGTCTCAAGTCAAGTCAAATCAGAGTAAAAACCAGTGTTTAAGGCTCACATTTTTCACCGCGGCCATTGACTACTGACGAAATACATGTAGTCTGTGACCCTTACCTCTGACATACAGATAAGCAGTTGGAGAGAAGCGGGTACCAGCCGTGTTCCTCGCAGCACATTGATACTTGCCTTCATCGGTCGTTTCAGCCACGCTTATGGACAGACCAGCTACAAATGAAACAATATTATAATGTTTTAATGGTAAAATCTTTTAAGGTACATAACTGTTGATTTTATCCAAATTGATCTTCTAAATGCAAGTGTGACCTTTTGAAACTCTTAGTGAAAGATAAATTGAAATTTCACCTATGCAATTTAAATTGATAAGGTACTAGTTCTACATGTACAATGTATAGAACTTTCTCATTACCATGGAAACCTTCCTTGTATTGTTGATGTCCCCCAACGTGGCGCGGCCCCTAACGTGGCGGGCTTTACTTTTCGTTCTTTCTTGGCGCAATAAACAATCTGTTGCACTTGGCATTAAATGGAAATAAAGTTCTCAAGTACCTTCATAAATTCCAAAACTAAAATACGGAGAAGAATCATTCGGTTACTAGAAATTCACCGGAATGTGAAGGCATCGCCGTTCGCTTCAGGTTGTCATGACACCATACACGGAAGCCTGTAATAGGCATTTCACGTGAATAAAACCAGGCATACTGGCGTTGTGTATACAGTGTCACAGTGTGTGCGTGCAAGTGGTCTTTGTGGGCCATCGTAGTTAAGCATCAAACCGTTTCAGCCAATCAGCGACGCGTTCCACGTTAGGGGACAGTCCGGGCGATTTCGGGAAAAAAATGTTCATCGTTTTGTCCTGATTGTTTGTGTTATTTTGTACTTGTTGATGAGTCAAAATATTAAAGTATTACTTTTTCTTGGAGCCTTTGAATTATACTACAAGGTGTGTAAGTTTCAACTAATTCTGCTAGGGGGTTTTGCTATAAGGTGAGCGGATTTCCAGTGAGTTGTCGAAGTGCGCCAAGTTAGGGGACATCACTATATGTCCACCATAGCTGGGACGCGGTCAGTGCATGAACTACATGCGTTATGTGATGATGCTCATTGTGACGTCACTTTGAACATTTTGCGTGTTTGTTGTAATGGTGGATTTATACCGAGCCTTTCACGCGCGAGTAGTTGTGATGAGCGTCGCTTTGAGACAAATTTTGAGTAAAACGATGCACTGAATCAATTATGAAAACATTTTCCGTCCAATGTGTCCGAGCTAATTCTGTGGTTTTCGGTGCGTTGTTTCACCCCAAATTCCCTCCACAGAATTAGCTTGGACGGAAAGTATTTTTAAAATTCAGTGATTTTCAGTGCATCGTTTCATTCAAAATTCCTCCACATCACTTTTTTTTAAAGTGACGCGCTTGACAACCACGCGCAAAGGAGGCTCAGTGTCAATTTGTGTGTGCGAAAAGCGAAGAGCGCGTTGCGCGTGTCATGGATGCACGGTGTTTGATTTAACAACAACGTAAAACGCACAGTCTATGCACTGGAAAAAGAGTGTCCCAGCAATGGCGGACTTGTACGAGGAAGGCGTCCTGGGAAAGGTCTATAGGATGGGGTAAAAGCAACAGCTACCCTTTCCTGAAAGGAACAAATCAAAAATACTTTTTGACTTCAAAAAGTTGAAAAATGCCTCGGTGTCTCCCTTACGCCGTTAAACCATTTTCTTGAATATTATTAAAACTATTACACCAAGACATGTCTAGCTGTTTGCAAATTATTGTAAAATTTGGAACTTGCACAGGAATTTCTCTCGACAATTTGGGTAATTAATTTTAAAAAACGTATTGAAAAATGTCACTTTTAAGCTCCCGTTTTTATGGAATAGCCTTTATGTTTCCACTTTTCTTTGAGAATGAAAGGTTTAAGAAGCCAGATGTTTGTATGTAGCTCCATAGAAAAGCATGTATGTAAATAAAACATTATGTCATACTTTGTATGTTACAGACAGTCAATGCATGTCTTGCTATGAATAATGAAAGAAAAACATGAACATTTGCTCCATATCTAAACACTGTGCAGAATCACCTTTAAATGAAATGAATTTAAGGCACATTTCTTGAAAATGATTTGCATTATTACACTAGACATTAGAGGAAAATGTAAACCTTGAAAATTTCATAAATAAAATCATAAATCTTACTTATTTCATACAATAGAAAATGTGTCAAGCATTGGTAGAAAACATGTCTCTTGATAAACAAATGCACCTCATGCGGTCATCTTATGTACATGTACAGTACATGCCACAAAATTAACCCACGTTGTATTCACTACTCTCAGGCAAATATTCAATCTGATAATATTCCTTTCAATGTTGATTAGGCCAAACAAAATAAATGGTGCATTTACGGTAACGCCTAAAACAAAATCCAGGTAGGAAAATAATTTTATTTTGTCTTTTTTTTTACATTTCAGTTCATGCATTTGCGTGTTGTTTTGCAATGTTTGAAACTCACTATTAACACTATTAACCATGTTCATGTAGAAAGTGTAGAAAATGTTATGTTCGTTGGAAATTATTGCAAATAGTGCTCATTTAAATTTAAATTTATCAAATTGAAAATTATCAATAAAAAGTTTGAGGTCGGTAATTTGGCCTCAAATTCCGGGTAGGTCGGGTTACCGTAAACACACCAATTATTTTGTTTGGCCTTACAGTTTCTGTACTACTTGATTAATTGATGTAGACCAAATGCTTCAAGATATCGCCAAACACCTGATGCAGTATTTTGTACTATCATGGAACAAATAAATTCTGTACATTATTATTCAATCCCTACTATACATAATTTAGTTAAATTTACAAACAAGCACATGCTCTCAAAAGTAGCAAATGTCGAACATTGGTCTTGTTTTTCCACTTGGCTCAAACAGTAATATATTTAAACATGCTATCAAATCAATTCACAAGATTAAATGAATAATATACAGGGCTAGAAATTCAACATGATCCAAAGCATTTTTCAGATAGTTCAAGGGGCCGGGGGTGTCATAGCAAAAATCAGTTTCTTGAAAGGGCACTAAGGCCGATTTTAATCTACAGTTGAATAATGTCATGCTATTTCTGTTGTCAAAAAGACTTATTTTTGGTAAGAGAAGAATGTTAAAAACACGATCATGCTTTTTCCAGTGATGAAGTGAATTTTTTAGTGACTCGTTGAAAGTTAACAACCACGCAGAATGAACAAGACTACAGCTCCCAAACAGGACAAGAAAATATACAATCATGTATGTGGATTTCTCTCTCATTGGAAAACAGGATTGAAAATTTAAGAATGTACCAAAATGTGTCATGTCTTGAATGCAACTGTACCACTTGTACAAATTGGCACGGCAAATTTATGCTTCTGTGGTTGTCAAAAAGAACACGACCCCGCTCACGTCAGGGAAATTGCTTTGTACGAAGATTAGTTAATCATCATTAGTTAATGCAGCGTGCGTTCCCATCTCACTCAACGAAGATCGAACGAAGAGCGGTACCATTCACAAAAGCCAACGAATAGCGAAGATCAAATTAAGCTGTGCGATGCCACGATGGCCTGGTTGCACATGTGCGTCAAGCGTTAACCGTCAAGAGTCTGATGCTCATAGTGCTGTGTGTGTGTGTTTTTAATTACGCCATTCACACGTGAGCGGCATGTCAAAAAAACAACGCTTGTGGACAGGCCTTCGAAATAGCTTCGTCAGATGAAGGGGGCATTCACATTCCAAATTTGCTTTGTTAAATTAAGCAATCTTTGTCAAATGAACTTATATTGAACGAAGAGATTTTAATGTTCACCAAATGAAGAGGTGTGCAAATTCACATCAGGAAATCTTATCGTCAAATCTTTGAATAAATTTCTCTAATGTGAACGATTTCTCTATTAATGTGACAGTTTTTGCAATTAATCACACCGCAAATTTCTAGCCCTGAATTTATACTGAATGTCAAAAAAGAAACTCATCAAGATTTTTTTTAAATGTTTAATTTTATTTTTTAAATGTTTTAATTTGTTATATATTATTGTCAGCAGAATGGTCAAATCAGGCAGTTCACAAATAGAGACTCAAGCATGTCATGCTAAATTTTGGGTTACCATTAGGTGAAATTGACATTTAGGAATAATTGTCATCAGTCATGAAAGTTTTAACATAGATGTATACAAAAAGAAAAAGAAAAATATCGTGATAAGTTTCTTTTATGGTTGTATACAAAATCAAGATCACAATGTAATTACCTTCCCTGAACCAACAACATTTAACATTTTGTAGACTTTTAATGCTACAACGAAATACATGTACATGACACCCAAACACACAACATACACATAGCTGCAACGAGCGGTATGGGGATGCAGCACAAAACAACTGGACATGTACGCAAACAAACGGATGAAAATATGAATCTCACCATACACACGGGTGACACGAAAAGCGACGACAGTTGATGAATTTTGAGTCATGGGGGAAAATAAAGGGGGAATATCGCTGGGTTTATAGGACAGGGGGTTAAGGGGAAGTGTGCTGGATACGAAAGGTGTTGAAGTTATGAAAGGGGTACGTGGTGCAGTAGATGCGTTATGAAACATGGTGATGTTTGGGGGTAATGTAGAGGGCAGTGTTTGATCAGTAACAGACAATGAGCTATTTTGATTGGGGCAGGAGCCTGGGCGATAAGCCAATGGGAAGCCAAATTAAAGAGAAGGGAAAAACAAAGAACAACGCATTTAATCTAATAGATTGTGATGTTTTTGCCGAGAAAGGAAATAAGTCGGTTTCTACACTCCTCACAAAAAAATTTAAGAAAAACAATTTGTTATAATTCAATGAAAAAGACAAAAATATATATTTGTTTTTATTTTCACAATTTTGGACCTCTAATTTTAGGAATGAACCCACTGTATTTTCTGTTGACAGTTTTTAATTTAAGTTGAGAAAATTTTAAAAAGAAGATTTATTTACATTTATGAAAGAAATACATGTACATGGAGTGTACAAGGAGTGACAAATACCGGGTACAGCAAAACATGAAGGGAAACAAAGGAGAGAATATACATGTAACACAACAATCATATTGGGCATTTTCTCAAATAGACAAAATCTTGGGGGTGGCCCCGGGGTGAAAATAAGTCTCAATCCCACAGACACCCCCATCACCCCCCCCTCCCCCCCAACCCCGAGATTGCTCATTCTCCGGGGAGAGTTCAATCCTGCTGGAGACCAGGGTTGTAAATTTTTGCCCTGAGGCGAGACACATTCCCGGGGGCGAGAACAGTAGTAGATTAAGCAAATTTTTCTGTTAAACAGCTTTATGAAATTGGCCCCTGGTGATTTCAAAATACAGCAGGTCTTGAAATGACCCAGGGCACCAGGCAAATTGTAATCGGTGTCCTATGCTTTTGCCGTGGTCTAACACAAATTTTCCATTTCCTCATTCAGTTGCCCTTTACTAGGGGGAAAATCGCCGTGCCCTTTTGAAAATGAATTTCGAGGCCCGACACAGTGTTGCAGGTGTTCCTCACTGATTGAGATTGGCTGTCACATAATCTTCAAAGCAACTTACATGATGTGACTCTGATTCTGTCGTTGCTGAAGTCAACGGGAACGTAGTCCTTGAACCACATGATCTCAGGGTCGGGGTTGCCCTCGGCCTCGCAGTGGATCATTCCAGGATAACCTTTCTCGACAACCGCCATTAATGGGTCTCGGTTGATCACTGGAAAACCTGCAGGGATGCTTGTACCTTAATAAAAAAACAAACACGAAGAATGTTACTTGTTACATGTATTTTAAAAAGAAGCCTCAACATTAAAGAGCCAGGGGTGCATTGCAATATAACCGTCTTACGTCTAAGACACATCATATGTCATAGCTGAATTTAAGTGTCCTAAATATTACAGGGGTATGCGTCTCAGAATACAAGTTATGACACATACATTTTTATTGCAAGACAAAATCAATCTATGATGTCTTAGTTAAGACGTCTTAAGAGATGAGATATCTTAACTTTCTTTATTGCCAATGGCCTCATGTCCTGCTAAATTGGCCCTGATGCCCCTCTCTGAGGCCAACATGCCCTATCCTCTTAAGCCGCCCTCAGGTTGACCTTACGACGACGCCTAACAGACGGCAACTGCCTTTTTATGACCAAGCTGCGCCCGAGCTACATGTACGCCCGTTGGCATCAAAATCATTCGGCGATTGTTTTGCAACCCGAGTGTAGTTCCGACGGCAATACAACAACCGGCATCAGGCTGCGCTTAAAAAAATCAACAATCGCAAGAGTTGAACATGTTCAACTATTGCGACTTGAGGCCGATTGCCATAGCCAAGTTCTATTGAAGAAAACACGATGCACGCATAGCACGCGCATTGAGATTTCTTTAGGCAATCAGCGTACCAAAAAGATAAAGGGCATCGTGCGCGACATGAGCATGGTTGCGATATTTGTGCGTCAAGTTTCCGCTTGTTCAGCGATACTCACACGATTTGTTCAGTTTTGTGACCAGAGTGTTTCTTTTTTGCATGATTCCGAGTGTGCCCAGATACCGCCTGGAATGTCCGTGTTCCGCCTGGAATTTCAATTTTGTTTTTGTATTTTAATGATTGTGGATCTGCCTTAGATTTCTTCTTATGGTTGCAAATACTCGACCTAGCCTGCGTGACTTATATCACCTTTTTGCAGAGTGAGTCATATAATTATTACAGAATAAGGAAAATGAAACAGGAATTAGGAAGTGAATAAAGTGAAAAGAATAAATTGTATAAACTTTGTATTTCTTTCAAAATTTACATAAGCCCAATCCGAGAGAACATGTTCTATAAACAGAATGCAATCTATCTAAGTAAGAAAACCAGCTGTTCCAGGGGTGCACATTCAAGTTAATGTACAAATCATTAACAGGCCATTAATCTTTGTCACGGAATCTCCCAGGGAAGGACTTTATGTTACATATGTTCTGTAAAAATTGATTACACAGTCTGTATCTTTGCACGCTGCAGTAAAGCCTTCCGATTGCAAATGAGTTTTTGTAATTAACACTGTTATTTTTATGGATTAACCAAAACGGGGCAGGGGTTTCCCTTAACTTGTTTTTTCACTCGCCCGCCGGACTAGTAAACCAACATTTTAGGTAGTCCGCAAGCTTTTTCACTAGCCCGCATGTTTTTACCCATTTTTTTCTAAATTTCTTCATTTTGTACCAACATCTATCGAGTGTGGAATTTTGCAAAGAAAAGGCTTTGGTCTTATTTTCAGCGGTACAGAACGACTTATCAAAGCATCAGTAGGTGCACATTTGACGAGGAAAAAAATAATAGTGAAAAAAAAAATTTGAAGATTTTACTATAGAAACAAACAGAAACAACATGTAGCAGGAATAACTTTACTAGGAAAAACTCTGTTCTCATGTGTTTTGTAAAGGTCTGGTAATTGCCAAGTGTTAAATTCTTTCCAAATAATAACCAGGTAGTTTTCCATTTCTTTTTCATCTATTACTTTTAAAAGCTTCTAATCGTTCCGAAAATTCCGTTTACGAACACCCCGTGCTGGCCGTGCGCACGTGGTTAGCATCGTGGTTAATGTGCATGTGTACACATGTGTAAACAAACCGGATGAATGTCCGGACATGCATGTACCCACTGCATGTACATGTATCGATACATGTGCCATTGTTTCTTCCCCATGCATTACGGCCGTACACACGTCCGTGGTACACATGCGTTGCATTCCAAACACACAAACGTTGGCCCAACGTCCGCCACTGGTTTCAGTGCTTTTGTGCACGCGTCTATGGAAAGCCTGGTACCTGTTGTTGGCCAACGTTGAGGTTCTCCCCACGTACAAACGTGCGTATCGGCCCGACCTAAAACAGCTCTTGATACGGTACAGACGGCCCGGTCCCCCGGTGCTGGTCCACCGGGCGCCGGAACGTGCCTAGTCTGGTTTCCGGACAAAAGATTCCCGGCTTTAGTGGGGCGGTAACCAGTCCAACTCATGCCGATCACCATTTTGTTAACTTGAACGTCATTGGCCAGAATTTACTAGCAACAACAGGTCATATTATTTTTATCAGCCAATCAGCATGCGTTTTACAACACGAGTTGGCCTCTTACTATGATCGGGAAATCCCCTGGACGTGAAATCCCCTACACGTGCACGGGGTGTGGTTGAAACCCGGAGGTCGGTCCGGAGGTAACGGAGTAACCCAGAGGTGACCCGGGTAGAATTGTTTGTTACCGTGTAGTACATGCTACAACCTACCTCCGGCTTGTTATTTTAATACCACGTAGCTCCGGAGCCACCGTCAACGCACCAACTACACGTTAGCAAAAACATCTACCTCCGGGTACCTCCGACTTTTATACATTTCCTACATGACATACATGTAGCTGGGTTGTCGATCGTAATTTTTGTGATCGTTTTTTCGTGCATCGCAGCTACCGTGTTTTGCTTGATCGTCATTTTTATGGAAATATTCGACGATCCTCGGCGCCGGAGAAATAGTGCCACACGAGACTGTTTTATACGGACGTACGTACGGGGTGTCCGTACGATCGCGTTGGCGATGGCATGAACACATTTTTAATGCTGAAATTGCGTGCGCGATCGCGAGCGGCCTTGTGGAAATCGGTGGCAAATGCGCCGGACTAGAGGCCCCAAAATTATATGGATATCAACAGGAGAAATTTCTAAATGAAATACACATGGGGACTGAAGTTTTGTGTTAAATATCCACCGTACACGCCTTTCTGAAATATGGACCTTTCAACCTTTTTAACTCGCCCGCCGGACTACAAAGAGAAGGGTTTTGACTCGCCCGCCGCTGTTTTCACTCGCATTTGGCGAGCGGGCGACCGCTAAGGTCGAACCCTGCGGGGTGTAGTCAAGACTTTTTCAAGACCTTGTAAACAATTGAGATAAATTAGGCTAAATGATAATAAAGAAATGAAATCAGATTTTTGGTTGTGTATTTAAAGCTTTAACCAAGGCTTAGGGTGGACACATCACTTGTTTTAGGTAACGTTTATGACCAATTTTGTAAGGAAAAGGTCTGAAACAGAAAATTACCTAAATTTTTTAGTAGCCCTGCTTCATATTGTATTTATTCATTCATGCGTGAAGTATGTATCATATGAGTGGTATTAAATGAAAGATGATGAACTAAGCTTTCCAAATATGTGTCATTTATTATTCAAGAATGAGATTAAAGTATGATTAAACATCGATAAATCTCGGTTTCGTTTTTTCTGGGAAAAACAGTATCTACATGTACATGTACATGAAGCAAAAAATAAACTGGAAAATTCGGGAGTCTGTATAGATCTGAATCCTACATTGTTATGTAAATGCTATGACTACATGTATATCAACAGAAATCAACTTACTCTCATATACATGGAGCCTGGCAGTACTTCTGACTATGCCCCCGATATTACTCGCGACACACTGAAACTCCGCATCGTCACGCCCATCTCGTAGCGGCTCGATCCTCAGTGCCGATCCCGATGGAATCTCGAAGATCTCTGAACGAGAATTCTTGGCAGTGCGGGACCCTTTGTACCATTCGAATGACGGTGCGGGGTCGCCCGATGCCTCGCAGATGAACTCGATGGCACCGCCCGAGATACCGAACTCTGGCTGGAGTTCCCTGGTGAACACTGGAGGTTGCACTGTCAAACCAATAAGAATGGTGTTGAAATAAGTAGGGTTGTAACGAGTCTCCCTGTGCTCCAGTCCCAAGTCAAGTCACGTCAAACTGCCCTCGAGTCCCAAGTCAAGTCAAGTCAAGCTGCCTTCGAGTCCCAAGTCAAGTCAAATGGCCTTCGAGTCCCAAGTCATGTCAAGTCAAGTCAGGCATGTTTGGTCAAGTCGGTTCAAGTTCATTCATGTAGGGTATTTTTGTTGTTCTGGCCAAGATTGCTCCATGTTAAAATAAAAAGCTCAAAGACTTGCACATGTAGGGTTTCTGAAGTGCTGAAATACAATTCGGTCCTCAAAATGACAAAACAAAATTGCATAAAAATTCATTTTAATTTTTGGCAGACTCGAGTAAAAGTCATTTGAGATTCGAGTCTCAAGTCATTTGAGGTTCGAGTCTCAAGTCATTTGAGGTTCGAGTCTCAAGTCATTCGAGATTCGAGTCTCAAGTCATTTGAGGTTCGAGTCTCAAGTCAAGTCAAGTCAAGTTATTTGAGGTTTGAGTCTCAAGTCAAGTCAAGTTAGTGAAAATCAAAGTGCAGTCAAACACATTCCATCGGTGTCATTCCATCAAATCAGAACACAGTGCCACCCACCCGAACCCCTCTCCCCTCCCCCAGCCCCTATATCTTGACACCTCTGGAGTTGAATTTTTTTATAAATACATGTACTGGGGATTCAGAGAACAATCACCCTCAGCATATACATGTAGCAGTATGTGGCTTTCCGAATCAATCAACACCTTTACCAGTCCTTCATTTTTTTAAAAGTCAGGAGAGCCCTAAATTGCT
Source organism: Henricia sp. BOLD:AAB3569 (assembly GCA_037783545.1). Lineage (NCBI taxonomy): Eukaryota > Metazoa > Echinodermata > Asteroidea > Spinulosida > Echinasteridae > Henricia > Henricia sp. BOLD:AAB3569. Next base: position 613,386 of record JBBELK010000571.1, read on the forward strand.
CTCCTGAGATAATCGAGGAGAGCTAATAGCTCTCCTAATAAAAAAAAAAGTTCCTTAAAATCTTTGAAAACACACTGTATATGGACTTTTGGGGAAAAATCAAATGTTTAGCCTGTTTGGGGCCGAGTCAGTCTGGGGCCGAGTTTGTACACAAGGCAATGGGGGCCGAGTTGGTCTGGGGCCGAGTTTGGGGCCGAGCCAGTCTGGGGCTGCAGTTGGATACCAGATGCATGTATGTCTATGCACGTATATTGCACACAAGCTGTGTTGGACACAATGCAGACCCAAGCTGTGGCTGTGTGTTGCACGTGGCGAAATGGAAAAATGCAATGCGCAATCGTCGTTTGCATGCCGCAAGTACACGTACATTAAAAAGAGCAGAACACTGGATTGTACCGCCCGTAAACATCACTGATGCCCACCTTGGGCGACTAAGGTGCGAATTTTGTGGTCGCCAATGGCGATAAGAATTTAATCACTGGTCGCATGTGAGCATTTTTAGGCGCCAATGCGACCATTTTAGTTGCACCGTACTACGTTGGCGTTCGGACACTTGGTCATTGATGGTCCCGTTATTTTTTTGAGGAGCGCTATTTTTTACGCTCCCCGAAAATTACGAGGAGCACGGTAGGAGCGCCTGCGCGATCGCGCTCCTTAAAAATGAAGGTCTGCTTTACCTGTAAATATTACCCAAAACAAGACACTTTTATTGATTTATTAAAGGAGATTGTTCAGATTTTTCCAGAAAATGGATTCCGTTCTGACCTAACAATCATATAAAATAACTCCCCAAAAATACTACCCATGCAAAGAAAACAGGAAATTTGCAATCTCCAATTTGGATGTGGAAGCAAAAAAAACTGCAGTGCTTTATGGTATCGGATAAATTAGTTAACAAAACATCGGTGGTTTTTGACAATATCCCTAAAAAATATACGGAATGAGAGCGCAACATTTCAGAATTAGAAAAAAAATGACAAATGATATGGTATCTAAATCTCAACACCCATGAGAAGAAAAAAAAGGAGGTCAAAAAATGTGATCTGGACACGTTCCTTTCTGTGTTGTGTGTCATTACTTAAAATTTACAGAATTACCCTTCTGGCAATATTCAGGGAGAAATATTCAAAGAAAAAAAATACCGGGCAATCTTTTTGGAATATTATCAGGGACTTTAAGCTTATTACAAAATGTTAAATCCTATTAGATGCAGACACCAGGCGCCTTCAATATGGAGATTAGATTATGCATAGCGCAGATGGAAAATGCTTCAACGTCTATCGAGGTACGCTGATGGCTTGACAAGATTTAATGAACCTCAGCGTACAAGACATCGTGTTTAATTTTCTTACTGCATATGGATTAAATAACCTCATCTGAGCAATGCCGTGTAAATGTTTCTACATGTGTGAGGTTCAATGTACATGTAAGGTACCGGGTATATTTTATGAATTTGAGCATTTACATGTGTGTACACATGTGACATTCATAGGGTTTAACTCTCTGTTGAGCACCTAATACACGTTTCATTGATTTCAGTTACTTTAAAGGAGCTTTTTTCCAGAAATTGGATTTCGTTCTAACCCAAGGGCGGGTTCCCACTGCACTATTTTCATCCGTCAGACGTACGTAAAATCGTAAAAACTTAAGATGCATGTTATCAGTCCTTGCAAAAAAATAAAATTTTAGTTTGAGAAATGGGACAGTGCTTCGTAATGCATGTTTCACTCCGAGAATTTACCGTAGGGCTGCGTTCCAAATACACACCCAATGTAAACATTTGCAATATTCGCCAACAACTGGTACCCGGCTTTACATAGAATGGTGCACAACAGCACTGTGACCAGTGGCCAATGTTAGTAACGTTCGTGTAAGTGCAATGCAGCCCAGATGTTTTCTCTTCCAACGGACATAAAATAGCTGAGAAAATGGACACAGCATGCATAGGCCCTACTGTTGTTTTTGGACACACCCCCCAAGGAAACGTGTGACCTCAATAGCATATATGAGAAACACTTTTACAGAATATAGAATGCTTAAAAGTATAGCATAATCTTAAGGGAGTTGTTCAGATTTTTCAAGAAAATGATTTCGCTCTAACCTAACAATCATATAAAATACCTCCCCAAAACACCATCCATGGGAAGAAAACAGGAAATTTGTAATCTCTAATTTGGATGTTGAAGCAAAAAGGTTGGTGTAATCATTGCTTTCTGTAACCAGATAAATTAATTTACAAAACATCGGTGGTTTTTTCGATGATATCCTTGAAAATATACGGATTAAGAGCGCGAAATTTCAGAATGGTAATGAGAAAAATATGACATGATATCAAAATCTCAACACCCATGGGGAAAAATGGGGGCGCTAAAAAATGTGATCTGGACACGCTCCTTTCAATTAATTTTCTTACCAGAAATGGCAACTTTCAATATCCAAAAAAACGTCACCAGTCCAAGGATGTGAGTGTGCTTTGGAGGAGTTCTGCTCCTTGGTGTAAACATGACGGCAGGAGTTGTCTTCAAGACCATTCAATCTGTAGAACAAAAAAAAAACCTGACTTATTTTAGGGAACCAACAAAACAGAAAAAATGTCTTGTTTCCTCAAGGTGAGGAATGCAGTACAGGTATTTTGATGCCTATCCCAAAAGACTTGTCCGCATTGGACTTTTTTGGGGGAAAACTTACCGAGACGATGAGTACTTTTCCCATTTTAAGTTTAATGCGGACAGCCTAGGACGTTTTCCTCTCAATTATATAATATTGGATGGCTTTGAGGGTGATATGAGAATATACCGCACGAGTCATGAAAATACCGAACGAGCCGAAGGCGAGTTCGGTATTTTCATGACGAGTGCGGTATATTCTCATATCACCCGAAAAGACATCCAATATTATTATTGTTATATAAAATAAAGCTGACACACTTGTGACATTTTTCAGACAGTATAATTTAAAATTCGAAATTGTTGAAAGTTCCACAAGCAACAGTAAACATTTCACCCTGGCACCATGGAGCTCCTTTTGTAGCTCCATGCTGGCACATATGGAAACTGTTTTCAAATACTTTCGTAATCCCACGTAGGCCTAAAACTTACGGAGAATCGCATTCAGTTAAATTTTGCTTAAGTCCTCTGACAATTTCTTTTCCCTCAAGTACAGCTTCAAAATGTTCACTGCTTTCGTGGTGCTTCTCCGTGTCGCTCCGCTTTCTCTATTTTGGAGGATGTCATCGTATTCTATCGTATCAAATCTGGGCTCGCCATTTTCTTTTCATTTCGTGGAATTGAAGTGCGCGCGCGAGCTCGGTTGGTTCCGGTTGTGCATACATGCAGAATCGATACTGTTGTACAGTATTTTTTGTTACTGTACAGTGTGTGACATTTTCCACCCACAGAGGGCGCTATAACGTACAGTAACAGAAATGCACGGTATCGCTCACAGCTTCATTTTATATAATAATGATTTTTCCTGAGTCCAGCGGTTACTTTTCCTGGCCAACTGCTGCCCAGGAAAATTTACCAGGGAACTTTTCCCGAGACGATAAGTCCAATGCGGACACATCGAGTTGGTTAAAGTGCTCTGGAAGCGTACGTCCAGGCCGTGAAGGTCATACTGTGAAGGGACACTGCACATGCTCTCCCACGGTCTCAGTGAAATTTTCCCATGTTGAAAAAGTCCAAATGTGGAAGGCAGTAAAATTTTACCACCGTCTCGGTAAAACCTAAAAAAAAAAACAAGTTCAATGCAGAAACGGCTTTATATACGGAATACACATTTGGAACAAAGATGGCTGTGGTGTCCCTCTATTTGGACTCACTGCCCTTTGAAATTTTGGACAAAATCTAGGTCAGAGTGGCCTTCAAAAAAGTTCTTGTCTTAACAAAGGCCTGCAACAGGAAAAACCATTATATGCAGAAACCATATACCCAGGTACCAAATAAAAAATACCCAGGTACCAGTTAAAAAAATACTTTAGTCCTAACATGTTATGCATGTCTAATCGTGTCTACTTTTAAAATAAGGCATCAACACTTTTCAGTTTTGTTCAAAAAACCGTGAGTAAATTGTTGAATACATTCCCAGACCCATTTCGCGCTTCATCACTTCTGGTGAAACCAGGTTGGGGTTTTTCTCAAGTCGGGGTTCACACGTTCTATGCAGTGTTAAAAATCACAAAAGTTTGCGTATAAAAACCATTGGAAAAAATTGCATAAAAACTACCAAGAATTTGCCGCACCCTATGGTACATGTAGCTTTTCACCTCATGCACTAACAATGGGCACCATTTTGTTGCATAAGTTCCAATGCCAAAATTCTAACTGTAAAGTAATTCTTATTTTTGTGAAATATTCCCAAAGAATACTATTTTTGAGGATGTAAACATTAAAAACATGTAAAAGGCAATTAAATGGATAATTCTACAATAAATGGACTACCAAACTTGGGACGAGAGAAAATTGCAAGAGCCTTATCGGGATTCCTGAGACCTCTGACTCACCGGGCAGATGCTCTATAAGGCACAGTTGGTACCGGTATACTCCCTCAGATTTCCCTATGGACCCAATTTTTCTCTCGGTGTTGCATGGTAATGCAACTGAACAAAGTAACGAACACAACATCTGACACATGTATGGTGCCTAATCACCATTGAAATGAAACAACCAAACTTGAGAGAAAAAAATCGCAAGGGCCTTATCGGGATTCGAACCCGAGACCTCTGACTCACCAAGCAGATGCTCTACGAGCTGAGCTATAAGGCACAGTTGGTATACTCCTTCACCTTCTCTCTATGGACTAGAAACTCTCCAAGGGCCAATTTCTTGGTACTGCTTTAAGCGCTAGCTGAAAATGTGTAACAGAAAAGTTGTGCTAACATTACAGCTACATGCATTTCACGGTCGTGGCATGCTTTAAAAGCATGCGTGTGCTTGAAAATGTGCATTGTTGCATCACTAATGGTGTTCAGCAAATTTTGCCTCTGAAGCTAGCAAACGTTTTGCAGTGTTTATGCTTAGGTCCTACGGTCTCCATGAAATAGCTGAAGCCTCCATTAACACAAATTTGGCTGCTAAACAGCTCCAAGAAATTGTCCCCAGAAATCCACCGTTTGTATCATGGCAGTGCCGCAGTATTGGATGGTGAATTTAAACAGACCCTGGTCACAACAAAATGTGCCGTGACGCATGTCTTTTACCAATAAATTTTAAGACTTTTTTTTACAAAAGACAGCCAATGCATAATATGGGAACCAAAACTAATCCATCAGATTTGCTCCAAAGTACCGCAAAAGCCTTCGCATAAAAACTTGTTTTCCCTTTACTTTGGCCCCTGACCAAAATCTGAAAAACTCCATTTTCATGTAAACAGCCTCTTTCAGGGAACAACCATTGGGGGTGCAAACAAAGAAAACCCTGAAAGAAAGTGTGCACAAAGCAGTCAGCCAACTTGAAAAACTACCCACTGAGCTTTTCACACACACAATGCTGTAAAGTGTTGGGGCCTATGGCAGAGCCTACACCAAGTACTTAGTGCCACTGCAGGCAGTACTATACTACACTGGTCAAGGTTAAACTTTAACACACTGGGCCAGTTATATGCACATTCTGTATGTACAGACTACAGTACATTAGGTCTACTGCAAATAACCTTGCTAGTACAGCATTTTTTGTGTAGATTTGTGAAAACAATGCTCAGGCTATGTTCATTTCGTGGAATTTGTTAGCATAATTTATTTGGTTTGCAAAAATGGGTTACATCCAAAATCGTATGTGATGTGTATTATGAGTGACTGGTATTCTGCTACTCTTGCTAAGAACACAAGTTGACAAATGTATTTGGCTGGTAACCCATTTTCTCAAAGCAAAACAATTTGTTAATTATTATTATTATTATTATTTCTTTCTGGTACTGAAACCAAGGATTCCTCAAAAGCGCCCATTGCACAGTCACTCTCAAGCGTGAGGAAACCCATAAGCAATTTTTTTGTGTATAACAGCTTCATGAAATTGGCCCTGTGCATAGACTGTGTTCGGGCGTACAGTTCTCGTTACTCCGGAGTAATGCATGTGCACTCCATGGCAAGTCTGCAGTCCGCATGCGGTGAATGGCCATCAGTCAAGATGGCTGTCTCTTGCTATGACTGCACCAAAAAACTATGTTTCACTGCTCACAGGAAACTGAAGAAAATATAGACGTACAGTCGTGAGAACCTTTGCGGAATCATCGGTGTAGTCTAAAACAAACCTTAGTGGGTTGCTGTTTCAGTTATCGAGTTGACACGTTGAGAAAATTCACCTAAAATTACACTCATATTCCACTATCTTCGTGCAAATCACATGACACTTGTCGGGAGCGAAATCTGTTAATTTTGAGTGAAAGTTTCAAAATGTCACACTTGCATTTAGAAGATCGCATCAGTTTATTGAATCGTTCTCGTTATGTTTTGGGTAGTATTGACAAATAAAGGTGGTGTTTGATTCATGAGGCCATGTATTCTTTAATTGCTGATGGTAATCGTTCTCTGAAGTCTGGTAATTTTTTTTTTTAAATCAACTCTGCCCATGGAATTACCCATATCCTTAGAAAGGTGGATTGGGAGCGCGAAATTTCAGAATGAGAAAAATATGACAAATGATACAGTATCAAAATCTCAACACCAGTGGGAAAAATGGGGAAGATACACTCCTTTAACATGGTGTCATTCTGAATGATGTCGTCATGAACAAATATTCATGAGCGAGTACTCCGACATGTACACGTATGTAACTATTGATTTGTAATCAATACTACATAATGTATGTGTACATGCATCGATTTGTTTTTGTCCCAAATAAAATGCAATACAGTACATAGTCATACAGATTTTATTCATGAGAATCAGGGCAATATTAAGAATAGGGTCATTCCATCGGGTTGGGACACGGGCAAAATATCCCCACATTGGAAACAAAAAGTGTCTTCTTTGTTAAGTGGTGATTCCTTTTCAAAATAATTTTGTTTTACCTTAAAGAACATGGTAGGCTTTAATATGATACCAAATTTGTATACTTCGAAGAATATTTTCCTTGCGTATTTTCAGCAAAAATATGTGAAAAAGTAACAAAATTGAATGGAAAAGTGTGACATAAATACATATAGGTTTGGAAATACACTCAACAACTTCCATATTGTTTAAATCACATTTATATACTACAAATTTCATAAAAAAATCACTTAAAAAAAGCATATTTAAAAAAAAAAAAAAATGGTATCTTATATTTTGTTCAATAGTTGTCACCAAATACTGGGTGTGCTGACGTAACATATGGTGTCAACTTTTATGTTACGTCAGCACACTCCCTAAATTGCTTATAATTCATCTATCTTCAGTCACAGTAAATATTAATTGTCATTTTAAAATTACTTCTGCCTTACTTTAAGTAACATTTTTTGAATGAGTCTGATATCAGTTGTATTTTTTTAAATATGATGAAAATTGTCTGTCCGTTCTTAGCACGGTGTCAGATGTTACGTCAGCACATTTTTACACATTAAATGTCAAAAGTAAAAAAATATCTATGCTAAACATGCATACTTACCTTTATAATAAAGGTTTTGACAGTCCCTTTAAAAATATAATCAACTTTTACCTTTAACTACTTTTATGTAGTAATAATATGAAATTGTTTTTATGGTGTCATTAAACGTGCTGACGTAACATTGACACCATTTTGGATCAACTTGTCATAATTTAACAACTATCTTGTGCTTAAAAACGTAGAATGTCTTTACAAATTATTTGAACATGGTGTTACAAATGTTAAACACCTAATAGAAGCATCTGCGGAAGATTATTGATAAAGTTATTAGTGATTGGAAAATTTGACGTAACATTGACACGGTGTCAATGTTACGTCAGCGAAAAGCATGCCTCAAATACAAATGATTTCATGTCACATTTTTTTTTCATAGCCAAAATCCAAATCAAGTGAATGTTTGTAATAATACTTAATAATTACTGTACATTTTCGAAAGAATGGAACAAAATAAAAGTATTTAAACATTTAGAACAGTTATGAAAATTTCACTACATGTCACACTACTGTGTCCCAACCCGGTGGAATGACCCAATAGGGGCCTACACACAGAATTACTGATCATCAAATCAGCAGTCAAATGCCGAATATGGCCTCGAGTTTCGTCAGTTGACCCTACATCAAATATTACGTTTTCTGGCACAAAGACACGGCCTTTTGGTGCTATTTTGTGGGGGGACTTTGTGGGCCTTGATTTCTTTGTGGGTTTTTGCAAATCAAGTGATGTGTGTGCTGCTGAATGTGTAGGTCTACATGTAATTCGAAAAATACTTGCAAGTGCCCATGAGCATTGACGTGCTGTCTTGTATTCCTATGTGAGACATGCATGCACGTACTGTAGGTACCGGTATATATGTCAAGATTTAAAAGACCATTACATGATTGGAAAACTTTTAAAACCAGGAACAGCATCACACAACTAATGAATTATGTTAATAAACTGCCTTGTAGAAATTTCAGCCACATAGATGCAGTAATACTTTTTAAAAAAAACTTAAAAATCCATGTATGGTTTTTGTGTTGAATGAATGGTAAACAAATTGTTTGCAAACAATATTTTTACCAAAGCACCTTCAGTTGGCAATTTCACCCACAAAGGTACCATTTTACAAGGGGAAAAATCATGTGGTGTTTGTTATCATTGCTATCAACACTTTTCGTCGCGGTTTTTCTGTCAACTCGTGAAGTAAAATTTTGGGTCACTGCAAATGATGTATAGGGCTCTAAAGGCCCTATGTACATGTTTCAGTTGCAAGATAAAACTTTTTACAGATTCGTGGAATAAGAGTGTAAAATATCTAAGGAAGAATGTTGGTCAACTAGCCTGAAGAAATTTTAGCTACATAGATGCATCAGTGCTTCAGAAAACCTTGAAAATCTTATGGATTTTGTGTACTTGAAGTGAATGGTAAAAAATACTTTTTTAGAAACCCACCTTTGGTTGTCAATTTCCAGCATGAAATACCATTTTGGACGGAAATAAAATCATGTGGTGTTTGTTACCATTGCTATCAACACTTTGAGTAAGGTTTTTCTTGTCAACTTATGAAAAACAAAATTGGGTTATTGCAAATGACTGTGGTGCATACATAGATGCACATCTTAGGTCTAAGATGCTGACACTGTTGCACACACACAAGGACATCAATATAACTTGTCATTCCTTCAGTATGCACACACCATCTGCCATTCATCATCATCAAATGCCATTTCTCTTTTCACTTATACTTGGACCTGTAATTTGAATGCCATCTGTAAACACTTGGGCTACAAAATGTAAAGACTTACATTACAAATAAGCTAGCTTCCTCAAGCCAAAATAAATCGGCCCTAATAAAAATATTTCCATATCACTGGTTGATGACCTCACACAGCCCTGGCATTTCAATGTTTATTTTTAAAATTTCGAAGCACTTAGATTATCCCATAGGATATGTATTATATTAGGTGGGCATGAGAAGGCATGAAAATGCAAGCCGTAATTGAATGAATTTGCGCAACAATCGCAAAAATTAGTTGCTCTTGCAATGGGGATGGGACTTGTATTTTACTAAAGCCATCGCATAAATATTGAAATTAATAATGGGATAAAAAGAATTGCTAAAATATTACGTAACATGAATGTGATTCGGTACAGTTGCTGCACGAAGGTACAGCCGTACCATGCATGACGTCAATAGCCGTGTCCGCATTGGACTAATTTTTGTTAAATTTAACGGAGATCTCCGTACATTTTACTAAATTTAGTCCGATGCGGACGGCCGAAAAACATCCGAAATTGTAAAGTATCGACTGTCGATTGTAATTTTTACGCTCTGTTGCTGTGTTTTTATTGGGGCGAGCTGAGTCGCGGAAGAATTACATTGTAGATTTTACACTGCTGGGAAGTCCTGTGCAGACGAGCAGTGTAATGTAAAACAATTAGAACACCTGGTCGAACACCGTGCTCGGGATCAGCTCCGGATCACAGACTGAGTGTAAATGCTCTCGGGACCAAATTGGCCCCGGATCAGACCCCAAGATTTTGGTCTCGCGTCAGCGTAGGGTCGAACCCCGAGTTCGGTATCAGTTTGCAGTAAGATAAGCAATTAATCGTTAGTTTCTTTACTGCATTCGCTCCACAGCCGTTGCGGGAGGAAAAGCCCGCAAAATTCAAGTGGCCTTGCACACTGTACATCATCATGCACACATTGTTCTGTACATGCACACATAAAGCATGACCTTTGACTACAAGTGCAACTTCTGGCACTCACTGTGCTCGAGATCAACTACAGAATTTAAACACGACACTCCGAATCATTGCGGTTAACACTGACGCATTCTTATCCTGAGCTTGGGACCAGTGTAAACACGGTGTGAGAACTTTGTAAATTTGGCATTTTCATAATTTGTGTTCACCTTGATATTTTGTAAAATTACCGACATGACTCATGCTGTATTTACTTCACTGCACTTAATCAAGTGACTAGTCATTGAAGCATGAATGTCATACATGTATATATTGCACAAGAACTTACGGGGGAACAATGGGGTGTCAATGCATGGCAATGAATTGAATTCTTTGAAGCCCCACTGGATATTTGAAGACAATTTTTAACAAATTCCTGCATGATTAAACATGTAAAGAATGTCAGGAAATTGTGCTATTACAATCCATAAAGCAAATTTTGTTTGTTTTTTTAAACTGAAATTTCATACACATTTGGATTGCGGCATTTAAAATCTAATCATTAGCAATGCTGTAGGACTCGAGTCCGAACTCGAGTCCCGATTTTTTAAGGACTCAGACTTGGACTTAAGCCAGTCAAGACTTGGACTCGGACTTGGGCAGTATGGACTCGGAGATTTGGGCCGAGTTTATTAAAAAAAGTAAATATACAATATTTTACAAAAGGTACTTTATTACGAGTGCCGGAAATTATCTCAAGTGCCTATAGGCCTGTCCACATTGGCCTTTTTGGGGGAAAAACTTCCCGAGATGATGGGTACTTTTCCCATTTTAAGTCCAATGTGAACAGCCTAGGAAGTATTCCCTCTCAGTAACTTCCCTTCCCCCCGCCCCCCAAAAGTACATTTACACTATGTATCTTTTAAAATGGCACAAACAATTTCTAACTAACGACATGGCAAATTACTCATGAACATACATTTTACATTTAGGCCTCCACATGGAACATGCCCACAACAGTCCACAACAGTCTGCACAATGAATTCCTAGAAACCCTAACTCCGAACTCGCGAAGCATTGAAAACCAATGGACTAAAGTCCCCACTCCGAAACTCCAAACCAGGAGTAAACACCTTTTGTGACGTCAGGGTGTGGGCGGGGGAAAAAAGGGCATGCAAACAAAGAACCTGTATGTCAAACGACAAGGTCGAAATCTTCACTGGGGACAATTTACATTTTAAAACTAATAATAGCAAAAAAGATCGATGTGTGAAATGGATCAGTAGACCATGACCCCTTGAACACAATGTGACTCCCATTAAGCAAACTTAGGCATTGAGGCAATGTAAACTACATTTACAATAGATTTTCGATGCCAATTAGTAAAACTACGTTTGTAATGTACATCGCCGGATGATAAATTATTGAGGTTTCAATTTGCAAAGCAAATTCATAATTGTATTTGAAGGCAATGATAGAGGGTCATGAATCATTTAAAATTAAATATTGTTAATGGGGCTATAAGGGTAATTTCTGTCATTAAAATGTACCCTCCTGCAAACTAGTGTAGTATTTCGAGCAGTTATTGAGAGGAATCATTATCAAAACCATCATTATAATGCAATGTACACACTAATGGTCCCTATTTTGTTATACCCCTGTCACACTCACCCGCGATCAGGCTGCAGCTCCTACTGCGACCTGAAAAGTATGAAAGCGTGAGGCAAAGCGCAGTAAGGTCTCTGAGAACGATTTGGTGACGCAGTGGAAACTGTCAAGGACGGGAGAGGGTCGCCATGAGGTACCTTGAGCGCCAAACCTCGGCGCTTGTTTTGTGCATGTACAAAACAAGCGCAGCGGGTTGGCGCTCTGACGAGAGCGGTGTATTGATGCAGTACAGTCGCCATGGCAGCGCAAAGTGAAATACCCGAGCGTATCATGGACGTAGCAACAATGCATAGAAGTGACTTGGGGTCTCAGAAATCGTCCCCTGCGACTGGTGTGCGACTGCTTCAAGCTTATTGGGCTCTCAATACGTGCCTCTACCGTTCTTATTGCGCCGTTACTGCGCTTCTACTACGCTTTATGGGCTTGTTTCCACTCATTCTACGTCCACACTGCACTGCCACGTCCAAGGCATTGTTCTAACGTTTGCAATACATGTGGGACACTGGAACCTTCCCTCTGGCGGCAGACTTCTTGGTTCTTAAAGGCATGGTGCACACACAGCGGCTGAAAGTAGACTGAGGGCCTCAGGTCGCAGGAAGCTCTATTTATAAACGCCGCGCAAGCGAGTTGCAAACATAGTGAGAGCGCAATAAGAGCGACTTGGACGCACTGCGAGCGCACTAAAGATTAAACTGGGAATACATAGGGTCGTAGTGAGAGCGTAATAAGCGAGTCAAGAGCGTATTGTAAGCTACTGTAAGCTACCTGGTGTCATTGATTTCACAATTTTCGGCTGATCGCAGTAGACTGTGACGGGGCTTTTACATTACTGCACATTTTCACTTGAAATGCCCATTTACAGGCCACATAGAATAGGATACGTATTTCTTAAAAGCATGACGGGACTAGAGAATGTGATTTTGCTTGCGTCGAGGAAAATGAAAATCCATTAGCGTTCGTTTTGCCCTACCCGACGTAACTTGATTAGCACTGGGGTGGGACTTGAACCTGCGAGCTCCTGCATACTAGGCAGACCACTCGACCAGTGTTGAGTAGCGGGTTTGAATCACTTAGTAGCCGGTTTGAATCATTTAGCAGCGGTTACTACAACTGACAAGAGAATGTGATTTGGCTTGTGTCGGGGCATCCTGAGATCTCAGGGAATTTCCACTCTGCTAAGCGCCGTTACAATCCCTTAAGGAAATGTATGCGAATCTGTGAAGTTAGGCGGCTGTTACGCTTAGCGAACGCACACATGAATCATCTTGATGTAATTTAATCAATTTTGTCATGTTATGCTGAAGAGAAACAGTTTCTATACTTTCCAAAAATTGGATTGGGTTTTTGTTCTTCATGACTACCCGTTTCTAACGAAGCCTGTCTATAAGTGTTGGAAATGTTATTTCTTTCAAGTTCACCATTTTGTTTGTAGTGGTATATGTACAGTAAGCACCTCTGTGGTCTTTGACTTACCGTATAATATGCGTAAAATCGGTTTGGCATTAATTTTAATTTCACCAAACCTTGGTCAGGTTCCAACAAAGGACAGGATTACTGCAAAATCCCTCGATGCCCCAATGATATTTTGTCCACACCAATGGGGCAACAAGGGTTAAGGTTGTAGAGATTTAAGTTACCATAACGTGTAAGCACCGTTGTTTAATAGCATGGTTGACCTTATTCCATAAAGGAATGTGGTTTTAAAAAGATCAAATTTAAGGACAGGAAGAGTAGTTAACTTTTTTCATCCAGTGTTTTGGCACAAAAAGGCCTATTGTAGCCTGCTGTGATGGGTTCCATGGTGTTTTGTATACCCGAGGGGGGAAATGACACCCGAGGCGTACTATTTGCCACCCAGGGTGTACAAAACCCATGGACCCGTCACAACAGGCAACAATTGTTTTGTTATACCAAGGTAACTGATTACAGAATCTGTGCAGATTTCGCAAACTACCGTATGACTACCACAAATGTACATATGTTAATGTTCGGTATTTTTCTTCGTGCTGATGCTACATGTATCTCATTTTAAAAATATAATTTCTGATCTTGTCTTTGGAACGAGAAAGAAACGTCTTCTTAGGAGCCGACCTGTTGTCATCTGCCGATATCATTACGGTGAAATTACAGCGAAGTTGGCACAGTTTTTAAAAAAGCAGACAAACGATGTAGCGGTCGTAGCAGAAATAGTGCCTCACATTACCGTGGTATAACAACATTTAATGTACCGGTACATAACAATGCTCATCAGTTACCATACTTTATTCAAGTGACAGTGTTTTAGCTGATTCATTCTGTACCGTAGATAATGTTTGAAAAGGTTCTCATATAAGACCTCGAGTTTAGACATCAATAAAGAACTAACGTGCCAGGGTATTTGTACAGGCCCCCATTACCGTGTTTTTAGTAATATATGCCCCTTCCACAGCCATTATCGCCTCCTATTCCAAACGTATTGCATTTCGCTAAATGATTCAGAGCTGAACAATTCACTGTGAATCCAAAAGTAGCACGTTTGCATCCAATGTCGGTGGTTATCAGTCGGTCGTTATCTCCAGTTAGACGTACACATTTTTTACATTTCACAGCCTGTTCATCAAGCTTGCTTGAAGACAAATTTATTATCCGAGTGCAAGTTGAATACAAAATAATGTAGTGTATCTGCCGCCCGTCAGTCTTTGGCCTAATGGTGTATGGGACACGGACGGACTTCACTTTTCTTTTTTTTCCCCTTGTACTCGTGTGATAAATTATGATGGATTCTATCAAATTTCTGGAAAGAATCGGGAGGATAAAACCATTTCACCTGAGTGGATCTGCATTCAGTTTGCAGTGTGGGCTTCAAATATTCACTGGACCGAGTACCATAATTAAAATGTTGATCTAGTGTTTTTTGGTGCCGACTAGGCCAGCAGTCCATTGCTTTTTTGTCATTCTCCGCCCCCAATTTGAACAGCAAAAGTATATTTTAGGGGCGTTATGGTCTAGTAAAAATATCGTTGGTCGAGTAAAGGCTTTTGAGTATTAGGCCACAAAGAAACTATGTATAGCATTAGCGCGCACGTCACCTTTAACCATGCGCATCAAAGCTTCTTTTTAACTTGGGTCTTTCCACGCTAATGGGCCTATTTGAAAAATAAGTCAATAATTCCTTTCAGATGTCTTCAGTTTATCTCAAACTTAAAGAAATTCCTTTCAAGTACTGTCCTCAGGAGATAACTTTTGCCCAAAAAAGGTAAGAAAATGCTGCTACAACATACATTTCTGAAAAGCTTGTGTACAAATTTCCCCTTATACGTGTGTAACGTGGACGAACAAAATTCTAACATTTTCGTCTGTCCACGTTACATACGTATTTATAAGGGAAAAATTGTGCCCAAAAAAATATCAGGCCTACAATATGAACAATTGTACACACAGTATGTATGTATTTTAATACAGCAGGACTTCAGACGGTCACATATATTGATAAGAAACAAGACAAAAGATCTTAACAATCAAGACAGTATGACTGTCATCCTACAGTTAACGCAATGCTTGACTAATTTATCATGACTCACCACGGCCTTGCATTACCGTGCATATGGTGCATTCGTACAAATGTAGGCCCATGCACACTACATGTACAATTGTACAGAATGATAGAACACAAGTAGGAATGCTGTTAGTCCCATACCGTGGCCAAGACTTCGCAGCGCTTCGTCTTGGCCACACAGGCATATACATGTAGATATCCCTTTCACTAACAACTCCGACAACTACATGTACACAGTTTAGGAAGCCGTAACTAACACTATTGTTGCCTTACCTCACCCTAAAAAGATACGCATTACATGTACCCAGTAGGTACATGTAGGGTATCGTACGATGCCTACTTTCCAAGAAAATACAGTGGGAATTCCACCCAAATTTTACCATTTGTGTTTGACACTCCATGCATCGAGGACAAGTACTTCAACGGCACAACGCGCTTGCGCAGTACCATCGAGTACATGTACCGTACGTGTACCATGGAGTGTCGAACAGAAACGGTGAAATTTTGGTAAAATTCACGCTCTATTTTCTCGGAAAGTAGGCATCATACGATACCCTTCCTAATGCATATCTTTTTAGGGTGAGGTAAGGCAACAAATATTGTGAGTTACGGCTTCTGAAACTGTGTAGTTTAAAAGCACTCATCTGAGTTTTTCGCGAAAGGTCTACCCCATACGCGGTACGCCTGTGTGGCCAAGTCAGAACCTGCATAGTCGTGGCCACTGTATGGGACTAGAATGCTGTTAGTGCTACAATTTTCTCCATGTATCTTGGAAAATACTATGGGTAAAAAAACAAATGTCCTACTTTTCATCAAAATTAACTTTATTTGCCACCGGATTTAAACCAAAATTTCAGATCATGTAATAATAATAATGGAAATTTATAATGCGCCGGTATCCATCAAAAACGATGGTCATGGCGCTGTAAACAAGGCCCGACAAATTTTATTGAGCGATTTGCATCAGCTTTGTCCAAGAGGGTGAGATTTAAAAGCCCTTTAAGTACAAAAAAAACCCTCAATTTTAGAATCTGTCACTTTCGACTTGGCCTTTTCCAATGTCGATACATCACTGGAGACGGTGGTGAAAAAGCTCATGCTGCAGCCGAAAGCTTTTGAAAAAATGCTGGATCAACCCTAATGTCATTGCACAGCTCTTTGATTGTTTTTGTGCAACTCATCAAGAAATTCAAGGAGACGGACAAGTTCGTTGACATTGGAGGATGCCTGTCGAAAGTGGCTTATTCTGAAATTGACTTTTTTTTTATGGCTCTTAAATCTCACCCTCTTGATCAAAGCTGAAAATTGCATTCAGTTTAATAGTGCACAAGATAACCATTCACACGCGCACGCAGTGCCCTCTGTTGTCGCGCTTACGCACGGACCACTCGCGCCTTACTTTTGTGCATTACTTTATGCAGTAATTTGATCATTTATTTAGGGTTGGTATTCGACCGGATAAGGTTCATATAAAAGTTGCGTCCGAGGAGGAGCCAGGCAATTTTTTAACAATCACATGCCGAGGTAATTGCCTTTCAAGTTTCATTCTGCATCAAGCCCCAAACTGGAGGACCGATGGATGAGGTGCAGCTTGGCCACCAAGATGAGGTCTTAATGATGTGGAAATCGATCATAGTGTATGCATTATTCGTCTGATGCAGTTTTATTGCAGGAAATTGTAAATTGTGGAGCCATGTGACAAAAATATATTGTTTATGTTTATTTAACAACATGCACATTCACATCATAAAAACTTTATTAGATTTGCATTTGTTTACTGGGACGAAAGACAGTAACAACATATTCGATAATACAAAAAACACACATGTTTCAGCAAAGCATTATGTGATCGAATATAAAAGCACTGAAGTGAAATTTAGTGATGTGTTTTTTGACTACCCATTGTTTAAACACAAGACAGCTAGACAGGCAATTTCTTACTGGTCAAATGAGCAGCATGCAAAATGAGCAGCATGCAAAATGACCAAGGGTTCATTAAAAATCACCATTCCATCAAAAGGACGTCCAAACTGACGCCACAGAATAGCGTGTACTTCTTACTGGATTCCATAAGTCGATCACATCAAATCACGCCGCTTTTTCATTTCATGTTTCAAACTCATTTTATTTTTATTGTTTGAGCTATATAGTGATGTCCCCTAACTTGGCGCACTTCGACAACTCACTGGAAATCCGCTCACCTTATAGCAAAACCCCCTAGCAGAATTAGTTGAAACTTACACACCTTGTAGTATAATTCATAGGCTCCAAGAAAAAGTAATACTTTAATATTTTGACTCATCAACAAGTACAAAATAACACAAACAATCAGGACAAAACGATGTACACTTTTTTCCCCGAAATCACCCGGACTGTCCCCTAACGTGGAGCGCGTCGCTGATTGGCTGAAACGGTTTGATGCCTTACTACGATGGCCCACAAAGACCACTTGCACGCACACACTGTGACACTGTACACAACGCCAGTATGCCTGGTTTTATTCACGTGAAATGCCTATTACAGGCTTCCGTGTATGGTGTCATGACACATTCACATTCCGGTGAATTTCTAGTAACTGAATGATTCTTCTCCGTATTTTAGTTTTGGAATTTATGAAGGTACTTGAGAACTTTATTTCCATTTAATGCCAAGTGCAACAGATTGTTTATTGCGCCAAGAGAGAACGGAAAGTAAAGCCCGCCACGTTAGGGGCCGCGCCACGTTGGGGGACATCAACAATATTGGGTCAGTACCCAAATCGCCATTGATGGTGTAACTTAAACAAAACAGTCTGTAGGTTAATTACGATTTTAACATAGTTGTTTGATATTGAGTACATTTTTAATTGAGGCTGGTCAAATTCCCCTCGTGGTTGAATATATACCCGCGCTTATCCTATCTCAGAAATGCAACATTTCCGACAGAAGTGCAAGTGAGAAGTATATCTCAGAATTAAATAAGAAATAAGCTATCGATTCCAATATACATTTACCAAAATCCGTGTTCAATCTGAACGAAAAAAATACCGTAAATTCTTTAAAATTGGGTTTCGTTTAGACCTACAAAGTCAAACGCAGTCAACATGGTCAAACCATGGAGGTAGGAAACTTAGCCCACATACCTACCTATCTTTTTCAGCCAGTTACAGAATCAGTTGACCAAAGAATGCTTGTGTAAAGTTGCCGATGTAACTAGGAGAATTCGTTGTTGTAGAAAGCCGAAAAACAGTGCGAATCTCCGGACAATTCAATCGAAATCTGAACTTCAAATTCCGTCCATACTCGACAAACTGTGCATGTTCTGCATGTTGACCTTCGATCCGATCCCGGCGACACGTACGCACAACACGAGGGAGGCGATTTGTATGTCCACAACTCCCGAAATGTGTCCGTGTAATGATGAAAAAAGCAAGCAAAGTTCACATACGGGTCTGGCAAATCACACTCTGTCACAATTTAGCTTGAAATTTTGAAGATTCATGGACATTCCATTACAGAAAATGGCGATCCCCAGCCGTGGAAATCTGTGCAACTTGTCGCCTTGTCACAAAATAATTATTTGGTTTTGCCCTATTTTTCAATTTGCGGATTTGTACTTTTCACATTGAGTGATCCGTCTATGACAGCCAGAGGTTGGTGTTTACGAAACGAATGGCCACAACGTTCAGGCTTTGGCTTGATGCTTTTTCTATCTCGTGGTGGCGCTACATCAGGTTAACGGTCGAAGAAACAACGTTGTGCTGGCACTCGACGTCAAACGAGATAGACGTTCATTTCATTGAAAATTTTATATATTATATTATTATATTATTTATTTCTGGTATTCATACCAAGGATTCCTCAAATGTGTGCCCACTGCACTGTCACTCGCGAGCGTGAAGAAACCCGTGAAGAATTCGAAATGGCCAGTGACACCGAGGAATCCCCTTGCTTTTCACGAAAGAATGCTCTGGGATCTTTAAAGTGCGTTACCTAACCACTGGACCAACAGCTTTACATCCCTTCCAAAGGATGGAGCAAGTGTGGTTGAGTGCCTTGCTCAATGGGACAGGTACCGCAGCCGGGGGGCGGGGGGCGGGGGGAGGGGCGGGGGGAGGGGGGGGAGGGGGGGGGGGGGGGGGTTCGAACCCGCAACCCCAAGTTTTCACATATGATGGCGAGTTGGTTATTAATAGAGGCTACCAACTAAAGTTTCATTGAATTTACATTTCTTTACACTGATACTAAGCACAAACAGGGGGAATCCCCGCCCCCTTTTTGACGAAGTGCCTTTTTTTTTTATAAAGAGCCCTTTTAAAAAGAACAAGAAAGAAAAGGCGATTGGGTTGGCGTAGTGGTTCTTTCCCCTCCTTTCTCCTCTGGCGTCCCGGGTTCGAATCCGGGGCGTGTATGTGGATTGGGTTTGCAGTCCCTACTTGACCGCGTGGGTTTTCCTCACACTTTTAAAACTGCATCTCCTTCTTCGTCATTTCAAGTTGATAATAAAGTATAGTTAATCCGATACCGTATAGATGATGGCATAAAGGGCTTTAGTTGCCGAAGATGCCACAAATTAACAACAATAATAAAGAGACAATTGATTTACATGTATTTCTAAAATGTCTTCTTTGTGTTTTAATGACCAGTGAGTTCCGATATAAACATAATATTCGATGTATTTATTTATTTTTTCAATTGACAAAATTTCAAATTAGCACTCATTTTAGCATCCTGAGATCTCAGGGAATTTCCACTCTACAAAGCGACGTAACTGTACGCAGGAGTTAGGGAGTGCGTTAAAGGGGCACTGTTGCAAGAGGATGAACGCAGGAGCTAGGGAGTGCGTTAAAGGGGCACTGTTGCAAGAGGATGTTTTAGATGCTGAGCACACTCATTTTAGCTCGTGTATTACGTCACGCGTCTTTTCATTTGTAAATTATATCACAAAATAAAGCAATCGTTTTTGATGACAACTTCAAATTTCTTCATAGTGCCCCATTTCGTTATTTCGCCCGTCCCAACTAAAATTCTGTGCTCGTTGTTCCTGGATAAACCAGAATATAGACTGCCCGAACTAGGCGACTGAAATTTGGTACCTTGTGGAGACATGGGTTCTATGGCGCACAAAGGGTTGTAAAGGTCCCCACAGGGTAATTCTAAAGGTCTCCACAAGGATGGCTCTGGTTAGTCTTGTGGATTTTAGGGACAATTGAGGGCTTTCTAAATTATTCTGGTCGAGCCCGCCGCTAGATTATGAATGTTGCCAATTAGGGACGAAATTTGCGCTCCGAAAACAATTTCTGCTTCGTACGGGAGGCGCCTGTCGAACATTTTTAGCAAATTCTAGCCTTGCGTCCGGGGAACAAAGCCATGTCTCCACAAGGATGGGCATGGGAGAGGGAAGGCGGCCTCGAGTTTCCGCATAGCGCGGACTGGCGGTTTCTCTCGTATGCTTTATATCAATTGTTTTTGCTTCCAAATTTGTTTCGGTCCCTTTTCTTCGGTCGAACAAACATCATTCGCTGTAGATTTCCTTTGAGTTTTGCTGCAGTCATATTTCCCCGGACAGCTTCGGAAAGAATGCTTTCAATCTGATGCTGGACGAACGGTGGCGGGTTGCTGAGGAGTGTTCGCCCCAAAAGACCTCTCGCAGCACTAATGACGTTGAATTTAGCATTGAGTCCACGGCAGGTAGAATTGACGCAGGGTACCAGACCAAGACTGCTTTCAACTGTTGGGACAAAGAAAGAATGCCTCTTGCAGATTTTGTTTAAATAAGTTAGTGTGGCGCGCATAAGTGCATTTTATTCACATCAAATATACATGATCGTTTAGAAATGTATCTAAATGCAGTTAAGAATATCTTTAAAACCATTTCGAGATATCTTTAAAAGATTTAGAGATATCTTTAAAAGATGTCTTGAAAACATCCTTATTAAAACTCCTCAAAAATAATTATTGAGGGATGTGCAGCACAGCTGAATAGGCCAATGGGGGTGTCTGTGTAAAGTGAAATGTTACAAAATACATTGGTATATTGTCAAAACGCGTATTGAGGCATTCCAATATGACAACAGCAGTGCATTTTCACTTTACACCCACCCCCATATTCCGCTGTGCTGCACATCCCCAATTGCTTAATCATAACAAATGACACATCATCGTAAAGAAGAAAAACTTGGCTTTCCAGTGATACCAAGTTCAGGGAAAATTAGTTGGTATAACAAGAGAGAAATCGTCAGTCAAACGTGAGTTTCCGGACTTTTTTTGAGGAGTTTATAACCGGACATCTTTTCTCGCCATCATGAAACACCTACCAATATCCGTTCTTCCCGTATCACTATCAACCTTCACATTGCATTCCTCGTGCTTCTCACATCTCAATTCCTGAGCCGACATATCATCTAAATCCACCAGCGCAATCCTGCCTTGAACAATCGTAAACTGAGAAGATTTAAAATCCCACACGGCCAAGGAGCCTATAGGCGAATGCTCCATGTAATCCAAGAGATCCGCTATCTCAATGCTCATCTGCAAAGGTGAAGAAGTATATAGTCTTGTATACGTAAACTTAGCAGTGGCGGATCCAGCCTTATTAAAATACAGAAATACAATGGATTTCAGGGGGTCCGACCCCCTGAATTCCGTTGTATTCCTGTATTTTAATGAGGCTGGATCCGCCTCTGCTTAGGCATGCAAAGTATATGACAAAGTATGGGCAAAAAATGTGCGACATCGCAAATATTTGCAAAGGTATTTGCAAACAAAATGTACGACATCGCGAATATCTGCAAAGATATACTGCGAAAAATTTGCAAAGATATTTGCGACAATATGTACGACATCGCAAGTATTTGCAAAGATACTTGCGACAAAATTTGCGAAATCGCAAACATTTGTGATTTGCGATGTCCCTCGTATTGTAGCTGGGTATGCACTCACATCTAAACGTTGATCCCACGGTAAACGCCGTAGTATACTCGCTGCCGTCATTTCGCCAATTTCATAGACCGTAATCACTCCGTGACTGCCTATTGCAGTGTCGTTTCGAATGCACACGCCCAGACCCTGATGTAACGAAAACAAATATAACATTTATTTTAAAAATTCACCCCGGCGGTCCCTGGTGCACATTAACCCTGGGACAAATCATCTATAGACCGTATCGAATAGCCGTCATTTCGTGGGGCACATTTTGTTACTTAAACCGTTCAACAATGGAAGCACAATATGTGCAACCATGCATGTCCTCAAGGAACAAAGAAACTGCACCACGAATAGGCGGCTATTCGATACGGTCTATAGGCCTAGGGTGTCCGACAAAAAAGGAAACATATTAAATTGCTTATTACTCGTTTCATCACCGTGTCCTCTTTCTTATAACACCAAGAAATCAAAAATACCTTCACGGATGACTGAGCACCGTTTGTTTAAAGTAACCCCGTCAGAAATCTGGGATCAACATCGACTTCGACGCATTCGTTCTCAATGCGCAACATCAAAAGCCAACTAAGCCCTGAAGAAGGTGCATCGCACCGAAAGCTTGGCTTCATTTTTTACTCGGGGAGCACTGTTTATATTTTGTATTTCAACTTTCCTGTCCGAAATATAGATTTGTACCAGATTATGAATAAGTTCATCGGCTAGAAACGGATAAAACAGCATAAAAAGACAAATAATCACTTTAAAAATCCTTTATCCAAACATAAACTTCCAATTTAAAAATACTCACAACTCATTCAGCTTCTCAGGACAACAACCAAAATACTCATTGAAGTCTTCCAATTAGAGCACTACGTAAAGTATTTTTAACGTCCTTGTTGGTCTTTTTGTTTATCGTCGAACTATATAAATCTGATACAGAGCCGTTTCTGATAGGGTCTCTTTGAACCATCGGTGCTCATTCATCCATGAAGGAATTCTGGATTTCTTGGTGTCATAATGAAGAGGACACGGTAATAAAAATGATGGTAGATGCTGTTTTTCTAAATTAAAAAAATCCTCAGTAATTACCGATTAATTCTCAATTTAATGTTGGCTTCCTTCTCTTTTTCTAGGACACCCTGTAGGCTTTTATTACACCGTTAAAGGAGACTCGACCTTAACAATGTTTGGATGGTTTAGCTGCATGGTCAGTGACATTTCTTTCAAGAGCTTGTAATGAGCATAAACATAACACTCGGACTTCCTCTGGTGTTTATTTCTCCTCCAGCACGCTTTGATGTCTTCCGATTTGTCAGTCACCATCTTCAAGGCGACAGAGCGCCCTCTATAGACGCCGCGATACACATCCTTGGTCACGCCCCTGCCGAGTCGCTCTTTCAAGTCTATTGTATCAATATCTTGGCAGGAAAGCAGTTTATTTTGAAGATTTCCTCTTCTCTCCTCGACTAAGTCTAATTTCAACTGTCTAAGAAGTTTTTCTCGCCAACTTGGCCGGAGGTCCAATTGTACTAGCGGGAAGACGGGAACTTGGAACGCCGTTGGCACATACGGTTCATATTGGGCTGATATGGTGCTTAGTTCGTAAATGATGAACACCAATGGGAGAAGTGTTAAAGCAAGCAAAATCCAGAAGATGTTGCATCGTCGGGTGTCAAATTTTAGTGGCGGGAACATTGCTAAATGATATGAAAGAACAGATGCAAAATCACACAACTTAACATAAAAATCGAATTTATATTCGGTTAAAAAAGTAACGCAATTCATACTCTGATCAAAAGATCGAGGAAGCTGACAGATAGCTTGATAGCTTTAAGCGGGCCTCCCACTGTGCGATATTTGCCACGAATTTCCTACGAATTGGTACGATTATCGGAGACTGCCTATAGACTCTACACACAATCGTACCTAATCGTACCTATAATTCGTGGCCAAAATCGCAGTGGGAGGCCCGCTTAAGACAAAAATTTCATGCATGAAACATGTTTCTGAAATGGTTCAGAAAACGGGGCCCTATGGTCGACCACACCCTATGAGACTACACGTGTGTTCACAATATGCACTATGCTTAGGCGCTAGGCTGCTGAACACACAATAATTAATTGCCAGCAATGTTAATGAGGTTAATTTGAAATGAAGGAAGGAATAATTAACTCCGAACATTACCTGAATTTTCGTAATCATTTTGTGCGTTTGCCAAACGAACCACGTCGTGACTGCATGTATAAGCCCAAGTTATGCCTTTGGTATACGCATTTTTCCTATACCACCCGTGTACACACTCGACTCTTGCAACGGCAATACGTTGTTTGCAGTGCAAAGGTCGATAAATGCCACATTTACAAGTATTTCAGTAGAGATTTTGCAAAACCGTTTTGTTGTACTGCAAATAAATGTATGCATTAAAATCGGACAGAAATTTTGCTACGCATATAAAAGACAAAATTTCTTTGCTGTTGATCCGTAAGGAAAATATTACACAAAATGTTCCATAAATGGGGTCATTAGCCTTCTTCAATGAATACTCCTCATTATCGAGTTAAAGGTTCCTTATATCATTTGCAATTGAAAAAAAAAATTTACGGACTGCAGGAACAAATGCATTACATAACTAGACCGATTTTTCCCATGCAGCTAATTTTGCTCGTGAGAAATGAAGAAAAGAGATTTGCCTTGCGATCTAAATATACATCAGCAGTACGACGATCGACCTGCGGATAAAAGCGCACCACCGTTCAATTTGCAAATGTCATTACTTTCTCATAAATTACAGAACGCTTCACAAAACAATAAGTTGTTGGTTCAAAGTGTCTAAATCCAGCACCTTTATCGACAAAGTATTTCGATACTACCTTAGCAACGGAATTTACAAAACAAACACTCGAGACCGCCAGGCGTGGTATCGAGTACATATGGACCGTTTAAGAGCCTTTTGCGACAGCTTGGGTTTCGCACATATGGGTGTTCGTTCACGATTGGCACATATCAACTAGCAAATAAGTTATGCGGACACGAAATTTCAAATTTTCTGAAAGTTAAAACACGTTTCCATGTGGGGTTATACGCGAGCTGTATACATGTAATTATCGATGTGGTTTTAATACCTTATGTATTAACTTAAAGGTACGCGTATTTTAATGAGGCCTGCGGAAACTGATATCTAAATGGAATACTTTGTTGATATGCAACTCGACCAAGCGGTAAACTCGCTTTGCCGGATGTAAACCAACTGAAATGGGATCGCTGCAAACATTAACTAGCCACGCCAGACTTTGATCAGTTTTATTCAACTCTCTCTCCGGGAAACTGTCAGTCTAGCTTCAGATTATTCCAGCTGGAGGTTCAGGGTTTGTCCAGGTATGGCTTCAAACAACACACCTAAAGCGAACGTGACGGGACAGAAAGATTCTAAAAGTGTCGTCCGAAAACCACCGTCTGAACTGAATAGAAAAACATCCAGTTCTGCTTTGAAAACTTCAAATATTGAAGGAAAAACGTCGACTGTGGCTGCGCCGGCGAGAAAGGTTTCCGTTGCGTCTAGCGGTTCTAGCGGACGAAAGGTCTCAACCACCAAAACTCGCACGTCTAGTGTTTTGACCAGGAAAGTATCAAACACTTCAGATCGACTCAGTAATTCAAGTCAGGCGTCTAGTTTTCATCAAAGACCAACAGCTTCAACTTCAGTGGTTGGTTTCAGACAGCTTTTAGTCACCAAACGCCTCGCTCGTAACCTCAAATTGAGGACAACGCAACGCCTTGCCGAACGGCGCGGCCGAAGCTTCGTGACCTTTAGCGACCGGCCCGGACGGAGACGCGCGTCCCCCCATCACGATGTGCTCATCGAACCGTCCTACCAAATCGCACCTCCGCACACGTTTGGTGAATTTCGCGGCGCCATAAGCAACATCATGGAGGAAATTATCCCAGCAAGACTTGACAAGATGTCATACAATGCCTTGGTCTGTAGCAGACAAGCTAAAGCACTATCGGGCGATATACAGGAGCGAGTCAAGGACCTATGTATCGAACGGTATAAACTGATCACAGTGGTACATATTGGTGAAATTCAACAGCAGGCGGTGCGTGTATGCAGTCGTGGTATCTGGGACGTGGAGGTGGATTCGTTCGTCGCATACCAATACCAGAACGCATCACTCTATTGCGTGGCAACTGTTTTTGGTATTTATCACGAGTAAACGAGAAAACATAAACGGAACCATTAGCTTATAAAGCGATCTCCAAACAAACAGAAAAACGAATAAGGCGCATCTCCTTTCACTTTAAGCACGACGCAGTATTTTGCAGTTAATTTTATGGCATCTTCGGCAACTAAGGCCCTTTATGCCATCAACTATCCGGTATTAGCTTTAACTTCAGTTTATTATCAACTAAAGATGACGAAGAAGGAGATGCAGTTTTAAAAGTTGGAGGGGAAACCCCTCAACTTAACCGTTTACAAAAAACTGCCCTACAAGATGGCAGCTATTTGATACGGTCTATTGCAGTATTTCAAAGGGGGTGAATTAAATGGTAGCTGGGAAAGCGTATTCATATTGCGTACGTCATACACTTCCCAATTCTAAGCGAATCTAGTTACGACGAAAGGTGTAAATATTCTTAGGTTTAACAAATGGGTTGCTATCCGCCATTACTGTGTCCATACTATATGCCACACCAAAACGGAAATAATTGAACACATCAATTCATTTCTGAAAAACAAGTCTCAACATTTTTAGAAGCTTGCCAACAAGAGCAGGGTATGCCGGTATCAAACAGTCTCAACATTTAAAAGTCATGCGAACCTCGTTTCTCTTTTCTAGCGTAACATTTGTTTTTATTTCTCTCTTTGGCGTGCCATAGTATGGACACAGTAATAGCGGATAGCAATCGGTTGTCAAGCCAAGTGAAACCCAAGAATAGCCGAACAATGTAACAACATAACAAGGCGTTTGGAAATTGCCTCGTTATAGGACAGTCTCATGTAGGAATAAGGCGATCTGGCACAGTAGGCCGGCCACGCAGGCAGTTTTGGATGGACCGTATTCAGAGTCCGTCTAGGATTTTGAATTTCTTAAATCGAACACATGTACCCACTCCAAGACTTCGAATTTTACGTTATTTTTCCTTTTATTATTAACAGATGTTTTGAAATTATTTAAATAAAAGAAATAAAACAATGAGAAATTACTTTTAAGTTATTCTAATAGGGTCACACTTCGTTATCTAGTCGAGTCTATTAAGACTATACGTTTATATATACACAACTTTGACCATCATCTTGGTCGGCCATAATTTGTGTTTATTTGATTTCAGGTACTGGACTAGGAATTATTGTTGTACATTTCCAAGTAGATTTGGTAATTCGCACCGGTTCCTTTCCATTTCCATATTTGGAGGGTCCTGTGAAAAGAATAAAAGTGTTAGAAAAGAAAATATCCTCAAGTTTCAAAACTGCAAGTATTGACTTTATGATCCCAGCCCATTTTTCCCTTAATTGGGAGGAGTTGTCCCTTAGTATTAAAGTGCGATAGTCGTTTACGCTAGCCTCGTTTGGTGGAAGAACGGCGACAATCGATTTAATACTTTGAAGATGAAGTTCAAGATAAAAATCATTAGTGTGTTGGCGACATTTACATAAGCTTAGTCGGAAGCCCAGACTCCAAGTACACTTAATGTTACGTTCGTTTCAACAATAGACCCCGTCCATGCGTTAGAACGGTTCAACCGTGTCCCCTGAATCAGTTCTATACATAATGCAAACTGGCCAGACTACTTATGCATTCCAAGCCTCGTCTTCAGATCGAGGCTTGGAACGTATTGGTCTGGCACCTGTCTTTTCAGCAGTTTGCATTATATAGAACTGATTCAGGGGACACGATTGAACCATTTTAACGCGTGGACAAGGTCTATTGCTTCGACAACTGTTGCGACTCCTGGACTTACTTTCCATCGAACATTACATTTCCATTACTGCCAGTAATTTTCGAAGTCTTGCGAACGATCACCAGTTTGCCGGTATCCAAACAAGCCACTTGGTCGAGAGTCACTTTGATGGAGTGGACGGCGTTGATCCACACCAAAGTCGCTTTCAAGGCTATAACAAAACAATAAAAGTAACCGTTGACAAATTGTACATTAGCCCGTTCTGCGCACTTCCGCGTTGAAACCGAGGCTCTTCGTTTCAAGTCGGCAGTACGCATGCGCTATCCAGCTACAGTAGTGTACAGTGACCGAGTGTTTACTCGTGCTGTTCTGTGTGGCACGTGCGTACATTGGTTCACTTCAGAGTTGATAACTAAAGCCCGTTGCACACCTTTGCGATTTACCGGATAGTCGGATCACATACCGGAAAGGTGTGCGCTGAAACAATTCGGGCCGGTCTGACCGTACGCTATAGACCGGAGCAAATCAAACTTGTTTGATTTTTCCGGATCCGATGGTCCGGTGTCCGATGGGCCGGTAAATCGCAAAGGTGTGCGGCGGGCTTAAAGAGGCTCTCCGAGTTAAGCTACACAAGTGCGCGGATCGGTCCCAAATTGGCTCATTTGTTTAGGTTTACCTGGCGATTGTATTTTGGCAAACGATCCGTTCCACATCGAGCAAAACGTTCGTGCCAACGTTAACAAACGTTCGCGTGCTTGGAATGCAGCCCTTGTCACAGGAATATGTGAAAACGGCCAAAGAGACTTAATTATATACCAATATATCCCCAACTTATTGAGAGTAGTGTATAACCGAGCACAAACCACGAGTGAAACTTACTGGCACTTCCCGTGAATGTGGCGTGTCCTTCGGGCATCATAATTACATCTGGATGATACAAACTGGCCGCTGTGGCGATGTCATGGTTTCTAACCGCCTGCTCGTGTTGGTGGCTCAAACCCTTTACGATGCGTGTAGCTTCACCGCCTAAATAAAGTGTACAACTTTCATTAGCAAAATGTCTACACGATACTATACCAAGTGACAAAAATGGACCTTCACCCGGCCACAAATAAGAAAATTATGCCAAAGAAACTAAGAAAATTTTTCCTTTACGAACATCACAAAGAATGGCAATTGCAGCGATGCCTCGAAGTATGAGCGCTGCCATTTTTTTCCGAATACTGGACAACGAATGACGTCTTTGCGTACAAGTCCTTCGGGCATTGCTATGGCAATACATGAAAAGGTAATGTACAAAAAACCTTCATTCTTTGCCCAGTATTCGGAAATAAAATGGCGGCGCCCATACCGCTTCTTTATATGAAGTTCGTATCTGCTTTTCAGCGAGTAATTTCTTTTTCTTTACAGGTGTACTAGCTTGCCGAGCACAAGGTCTTTTTTGAGGCAGAGGCTCGTCAATGCGCGCGAGGCAAAATTCGTGCCACGAAATACGCAGCTCCATAGCAAAGGCGGAGTTGCGTATTTCGTGTAAGAATTTGGCCTCACACGCGAATTCACGAGCCTCTGCCTTTAGCCCAAGTAAAAATGTTGCCTTTAATTATACAAAAAGTAAAACAAAAATACGAACATGACGGAACGCCGCGGCGGCTTTCTGGAGATATCCAAGCAAATGCATTGGCGACGAGCAGGAGAGTTATAACGCAAACACCGAAGGTAGACATGGTAGTGACTAGACTGAATCCGCGTGAAACAACGATATGCACAACTTGATGAAACTGATAGATGTGTGATGGTGACAAGGCGATGAAGGGGTTTAAATAGAACACGATCGAGGGCCAACTCCTTAGTATCGCCTGGTATTACGTAACACAACAAAGTTTGGCATGTCAAGAATGAAACAATAATGTAACAAAACAGTATTGTGACTGTAAAATCGCATGCCACGCATGCCAAAAACTGCGACAAAGATTTGCCATGCTTATAGACTCAAAAGGGTGCGAGGCGCATTGATGTGCGACCAAATACAACCGTACCTGAAATTATTGTTTCCTTCTCCACCAATAGACAGCCGAAGTGTGACGTGGTTGCCATGGCAATTGGCTCTAAACTATCATGGCCGTCGGCAAAAGTACCATTGCAAAAGCACAGGGACACGGTACCACCTCCCCCTTCCATTGTTCCCCCATTGTGTCTCAAACATCCAATGAATTTTAAAGAAATTCCTTTCAGGTTTTAGGCAGAGGACGTGTGTTGAGGTATTATCGTGCAGCATATAATTTCGAAGTGTCATCCGACTTGTTAAGCTTGCTCTATATGATAATTTATCGCGAGATGATCGACAACATATTCAGAGTAAAATATCATCCAGTGATAATTATCTCAGGAAAATGGCATCCGTGAAGTAATATGTTGCCATCCTGAGAATATCGATGCAATTTATTCACATGATTATATGGAAAATTATCAATCCGTCTACCTAGCATCTTCCATTGGCCCGTGTACTAGTATATTAAATTTCAAGCCACAGCCAATGGATTCGGACACGACCAAAAGATTAGTCTGGTACCCGGACCAAAAATTATTTGACTAGACTGAATTTAAGGTCCGGCAGCCGCCAATTTCGCCATTTTGAAACAGGAGGAATTCCTCCTTTTTCCGAAGTTTCCCGAAGTTACCCGAATGCACGTCGGGACGTTACCGTTAATCGTCGGGTACAATTCGTCATTGTTTCGAGAATTTGGATTGACGTTGCGTGCACGTACGCGTGCTGCTGCGTGTGTATTTATGGTGATGCCACGGATTTAAAACTAAGCAATGGCTATCACTTCCTCCATGGTTACATTAACCGTAGGACCTCACTGGGTGATGCAGACAAGGTTTGAATTTTCTTTTTGATGCTAGCCTACATGTATATTAAAATGGGCATATTTAATATTTTAAGGTTAATATATTAAATTTGTATTGGTCAAATAAGGAATAACCCCTTTCAAATTGTTGTACACTCATGCCATATAGCGCGCTTTGAAAATTAACGGTTATGTGCTCCTAAAAATAAATGCATGACGTAATGCTTAAAGTGCTATTTTAAACACGACAGTAGCCGGTCCTCATATTCAGTCGTTGTATGTGGAATATGTGGAGCGGGAACCAGTCTACCAAAAGATCCGATCTAAACATCAGTTTCATTCCACTAGAGGGCGCTCTAAATTAAACTTGCACAAGTGAGGTGATTGAAGGTTGAAACAGGCAAGGCTCGTCAGCAATGCGCGCGCGCCAAATTCGTGCCACGAAATACGCAGCTCCATACCAAAGGCATTGATTTACATACATACACTGGATACTCTATCTGGGAGTGTTTGTGAAATTGGCGCGCGCGCATTTCTGACGAGCCTCGTTCTAACCCAACATTCATATAAATTGCTTCCCCAAAATACTATCCATCGGGAGAAACAGGAAATTTGCTGTTTCCAATTTGGATGTGGAAGCACATTTTTTGGGTGTAATCACTTCACTGCTTTATGAAACCGGGTTAAATTAGTTTACAAAAATTTGTTTCGGATTGAGAGTGCAAAATTTCAGAATGGTAATGAGAAAAATATGAGAAATTATATGGTATAAAAATGCGATATGTTCACGCTCCTTTAAACCATTTTTTTCAATTTGCCGATTTTTTGTAACAGTACTGTCAAAATATATATTCTTAATTTTATTTTCAACTTGCTAATTAAGCGAAATTAATGAAAAAGGTGTGGATGTACTTAATTCACCACGGTAGTCAAGGACTTAGTTATCAGAAAAAAATGCGTGCACACACACTTTATATCAATTTATCTCAAGGTATCGTTTTCTAAAAAATGAAAAGAAGATATATCGGGCGGTATCATTGCATTGGACAGTTGGACCACTTCAGTCGTCCATTTTGAACGGGGTTTTTCGGTCAAAAAATGGGTTTTAAAAATTTTGGGAAGGTATTCTTGAAAGACTTTGTCAAGTTTAATTCTGCCGTGAGCAGCGCCCTCGCGCGATCACTTTCTAGTTTTCTTCGGATATTTTGACATGTGGTCCAATGCCGCCAAGAACGAGCGCCAATCGGCCTGCGGTTTTGGCTCAATAAATTGCAGTATTTTGCGACACGGTCGATTTGATTGTGCATAGCCTACTGCTGCAGTTGTGTAAGTACTAGTGTATTGGTAAGAAATTGTGAATGAGAATTGAGAGGTAGGGCCTAGGACTCAGGAGCAGAGGAGCATGAATTCCGTTCACCATGTTCACTGTTTCACCAGTTCACAAAAACAAAAATGCAGTTACTGAGTTAGGCGGCCCATACAAGTGAAACCCTAGGAAACAGGACAACTCGACCCCGGGACAACTCGACCCCTACTTTTAGTAGGCTAAAAGTGTTGTTTTGGACGTTTTTATTGGGACGTTATCATTTTCTGTATTACACTTTTAGCCCCTTAACATTTTAACCCCCTTCGTCGTGTGGACCATTCTTACACGCCCTCAAGAGGCAAAATACTTAAGGCCAAAATCTTACCGTAAATTCCAAATCAGACATTTAAAAGCACACCATGAAGGTCCTTGTAATCTCAAGACTTCTGTACCCTTGTCGTTCATTGTCCATGATGACTCAAACATCAAAAAAGGATAACAGGGAGCAAAATCTGGAGTAAAATCGACAATTTTTTGCTAGCGCGGTACACAGACTTCATGCTGAGACGCGTCAAAAGGAAAGTAGTCCCACCAACGCGGATGGATTTTGTTTAGCCTAGACTGGACCCTTGTCCACATATTTACTTCCCCACGCGTCGTATATGAGCTTGAGCAGCGTAGCGCACATAGACAGGGGGCAGGTCTAGGCTAAACAAAATCAATCCGCGTGGGTGGGACTACTTTCCTTTTGATGCGATCATATAGTAGCAAAATCAACATGCATGACATGGTCAAGTCTCCCGTCTGTCCAAATTTGTCGATTTTACTCCAGATTTTGCTCCCTGTTATCCTTTTTTGATGTTTGAGTCATCATGGACAATGAACGACAAGGGTACAGAAGTCTTGAGATTACAAGGACCTTCATGGTGTGCTTTTAAATGTCTGATTTGGAATTTACGGTAAGATTTTGGCCTTAAGTATTTTGCCTCTTGAGGGCGTGTAAGAATGGTCCACACGACGAAGGGGGTTAAAATGTTAAGGGGCTAAAAGTGTAATACAGAAAATGATAACGTCCCAATAAAAACGTCCAAAACAACACTTTTAGCCTTCTAAAAGTACTCGACCCCGGGACAACTCGACCCCGGGACAACTCGACCCCGGGACAACTCGACCCCGGGACAACTCGACCCCGGGACAACTCGACCCCGGGACAACTCGACCCCGGGACAACTCGACCCCGGGACAACTCGACCCCGGGACAACTCGAGGAAATAATTCCGTTTACTGGTCGCCACTTATTCTCCTTAAAGACTGTCACTTGATAACCACCAAAACATGTTCAAATTTTGAAGGGAAGTGATTTTTGGAGTGAAAAACAGTCATTATTTTCCTTGAAAATAGGGCCTACTTAAACTTTTTCTGCGTTGGAAATTAGTCTGTGGGGCACACAGGTACTGAAATAAAAATTTGTTTCTTTTTTTTTATCAGTCTACATGTAGATGATAATTTACATAAACCATGGCGCAACCGTTGAGTGTCAGCCCAATTCTTACGACATCTAACGATGCGCTGTGCACGGCTGGCCAGCAAGTTGACTCCTCCATAGTACTGGATAAAAGCTATCCAGAACTAGCACAGCTACTCAATATAACTACCTCCGGTAAGTATTTAAAAAGCTTGTTTCCAGAAAATGGATTTTGTTCTAACCTAACAATCGTATAAAATGCCTCCCAAAATACTATCCATAAAAGAAAACAGGAAATTTGCAATCTCCAATTTGGATGTGGAAGCCAAAAAGGTCCGTGTAATCACTGCACTGTTTTATGGAACCAGATAAATTAGTTTACAAAACATTGGTGGTTTTCGACGATATCCTTGAAAATATACAGATTGAGAATGCGAAATTTCAGAATGGTAATGAGAAAAATATGACAAATGGTATGGTATCATTTTCCATGGAAAAAATAGGGGCTCAAAAAATGTGATCTGGTCATGCTTTTGTAAACTCGGTGGATATATTTATCATATTTTGCACTCATTCCATGTACGGCGCAGGACAGAATCGTTAACCGAGGCATTATAATTTTTAGTTATTACATGTACTCGCTGTTTTATGTCATATTTCGTTTCAGCTTATGCCACTGTGAGCGGGATCAGCGATGTGGATTATCCTTCCTTATCCTCGGCTTCTGTTGGATTAGCAGACCTACCTCAGCTTAGCCCGGCCAAGAGAGTGCCATTACCATCGGAGCTTGTGGAACAGTTTGCACGTATCCTTGGACAATTTTACATTTACAAGGGGGTGGAGGGGGGGGGGGGGGGGGGGGAGTAGGTGCAGTTTTGCTGCTTTGCTACTTAGAAAATGAAAATTGAACAAATGTCTGACAGTGTTTCAGAAAACCTGCAAAATCCCTGCATGGTTTTTCTGTTGAGTGACTGCTAAAAAATTAGAATGCAAGGTCTCTGCGATGTGATGCTTTGGTTGCAATTTTTAAGTCCCTGGATGGGTATTTTGTCGTTGCTCTAGAACCAATAACCTTTATCTGTAATATCACGGTGCGGCCATCTTCCCTTTTCTCATATTAAAATGAACGTAACCAAAGCGAGGCTTGCAGGAAAAATAGTTTAGTCCCGTGTTAAAATTTTTCATTGTCACCTAAGAAGTAATAATCCCCATGTCTTGGGTGAGACAGCAATGCAAAGTTCCGACCTGTCAATCAAGCCGAACCCGCGACCAATCACTACAGAGCTAGCAGACGGCGCCCACAAAGGTCAAAGTGATGCAATCATCACAAACAATCCGCGATGTTCTGCCCATACAGTTTGTATGTTGTATGCGCCAGTGACCGGGTGAATTTTGGTTTCAATGTTGGGCGATTCGCTGTTCAAAGGTAGGAAAGCGCATTTTTATGAAAGATATGTCATCCCTGCATTACTAGCCCTTCGCTCAGTGTGTGCTATACGGTAACTGTCGACCTCAAAACATAAATACCTTTGGGTTTTCTCCAATGAATCTGTGCTTTCCATGCCGAGTCCCGTTGCTTTGTACGTAGTCTCGCCATTTTTTTGCAATGGCTTGTGAGCACATAGCAACAATATCCAAGGGGGCGGGGTTAACTGGGCAATCTCGGAACTATGCATTGGGGGGCGGTGCATAATACCGTCTATTCTCATCAATTCCACTGACACTCGGACCTGTCTACAGGTAGAGCTACAACTCTGATCAGGCACAAATTAATCAAACAAGGTGCTCGGGATGCTTGCAACAATATGACCCCAATTGATCTCAATTATATTATTTTAATAAACCTTGGCTTGGGGAGTATGTGCACAATACTCTTTTTATGCACAATCAGTTTCTTCCTTGACGTACATGCATTGATACAGATATGCAGTGCAACTGCATGATGGGAATCTTTCCCCAGATCAGCAGGGCTTGGCTTTCTGTTGACAGTGACATATTCGTATGGAATTACGAAGATGGGTCAGTATTTATGCAAATTCCATTTAATCGTCTTTTTACGTTTATGTTAAATTATTTTCATGAAAACGGGACACAGTGTCCCCCTTACATCATGACACTTTTGAAGTTGAATTTTTACAATACAGGGCATCAGGGAATGACTACCTTCGGAATATAAACAGTATATGACCTCATAACCTGTTGATATTATCCAAAACATGACGAGATTAATTCAATTAATGAGTTCGATCTTTAAATGCAAGTGTGAAATGTTGAAATTTTTGGAAAGATTTTATCATTGGAATTTTGCTCCTAATGTAATTTGAATTGGCAGAGTACATGTTCTGTAGGATGGGTAAAACCAGCAACTACCTTTTTCCGTAAGAAATTAGTCAAAAAGACTTGAAATGTAATTGTAAGAGTAGGAAAATGCCTTGGGTGTACCCCCTTATGTCATTAAGCAATTTTCTCAAATATCAAAGTTTATAAATAATTTAAATATTCCACATTTTTTAAAGGAGCGTGTGTAGATCACATTTTTGAGTCCGCACCAGCCCCATTTTTCCCATGGGTGTTGAGATTTTGATACCATATCATTTGTCATATTTTTCTCATTACCATTCTGAAATGTTTACGCTCCCAATTCACATATTTCCAAGATATAAAAAAAACTACCGATGTTTTGTAAACTAATTTATCCAGTTCCATAAAGCAGTGCAGTGATTACACCGACCTTTTTGCTTCCACATCTAAATTGGAGATTGCAAATTTCACATTTTCTTCCCATGGATAGTATTTTTGGGATGTATTTTTAATTTTCTGATTGCTAGGTTAGAACGAAATAAATTTTCTGGAAAAATCTGAATACACGTTCCTTTAAAAAAATTTCTCAAATATCAAAACTATGAAAATACTTTAAATATTACACTATTTAGAAAAATTAATTTGGAAAAGCCATTTTTAAAAATCACAATGTTACACTTTGGCCCTTGTTTTTATGGAAAGATCCATGTCTTTAATTTATGCCAAGAATGTGTTTGATTTTTACTTCCTGCAGGGGTGATCTCGCTTACTTTGATGGTTTGAGCGAGACCATATTATGCGCTGGTTTGGTACGACCGAAGCCCAATATATTTCACAGTCATATCAGATTCCTGCTGTGTCTTGTCACTCCTGTGGAAATAGTTCTCCTCGGTGTAAGCTTCACACAGCCTCATGAAGGTAAGCATTCAATTAATTTATAGGATTAAACGATGTCACACAGAACCAGTTGGAAGTCACATGGCCGTATTAGCCACTAAGGGGCCAAGTTCTCAACATTTTTACAGTTCTACAGAGTGTATTATTTTCAAGACCCCCTCCCTCCTGATGCAAGTCAAACCTGATGCAAGTCGCTCTATAAAATCTGTGAGTCCTTGTTTACATGATCTGAAATTTTGGTTTAAATCTGTTGGCACATTGTTATCAAGATTGTAATGGTAGTAATCATCCTGTGAAATTATTTCGCCTGTAGGCGATCTTTGGAGCCATTCATTCATGTACAAAACCGTGATTGGATTTTTAAAAGTATTACTGCATCTATGTGGCTGAAATTTGTACAAGGTAGTTTTCTCGACCTATGCTTTTAATTACCAGTGGAAATCATGCTGTTTTTAACAGTTTACCAAACAAGTATACTACCTTTAAGTTGATGCAGCGTTTTGTGTGGAGCCAATTGACTAACCAAAGGCACTTGCACGTTAATGCGCATGTGTGATGCCAGGGTGACGTTCGACCAGTAGTTAACTCAAGTCATAATTCGAACTTGCTCCTAGCTGTTTAGCCAATATGGTGGTTTCGTGCAAAGAGTGAATTAAAATCAGGTTACTTTATTCAAGATGTATGTTTTACCTTTCAGAAAGTGGCCAGAATGACTACAGTCGCTGTGAGATGCACTTACTGCCAGACCCACTCTTCACCATACAGAGTGATAATACTCACATGTTGAGCGTCAAATCAACACAGGATGGCCGCATATTCCTTGCTGGCAAGGACGGCTGCCTCTATGAAATTGTTTATCAGGTACAAGGGGAGCCTCCGTAAACTCTAAGGGCGTATTCAAAACCCTGCCCCCGAGTGACACAAGGGTCTTTTTATAAATTAGGGGTCCAAAAGTGTGACATTTAGTGTCCCCCATATTCGGCTGTGCTGCACATCCCCTAATTGCTTAATCATAACAAATGACACATTGTAAAGAGAAATAACAGGGCTTTCTAATGATACCAAATTCAAGGAAAACAAGAGAGAAATTTGGTAACAAGAGAGAAATCGTCAGTCAAACTTGAGTTTCCGAACTTGTTTTCGAATAGTTTATTATTATTATGAATTATTATTATTCCTTACAGGCCCACGACGGCTGGTTCAGTCGCAAGTGTCGTAAGGTCAACCATTCCACCAACTCGCTCTCGTTTCTCGTGCCTTCCTTCCTCAACTTCTCAGAAGAAGGTGATTGGAAATATACTTGATTTTTCATGTGTACTCCAAGTTTTTGTTAT
Organism: Henricia sp. BOLD:AAB3569; assembly: GCA_037783545.1. NCBI lineage: Eukaryota > Metazoa > Echinodermata > Asteroidea > Spinulosida > Echinasteridae > Henricia > Henricia sp. BOLD:AAB3569. The sequence continues at coordinate 651,789 of JBBELK010000571.1, forward strand.
ACAGGGTAGTTCAAAAATATTAACGCAAGTTTGAGGTAATTGGTCACCCTTTATTAGGTACCTGCAATTCCAGAGAATTTGTGTTTACCTAGTGTTGATGAGTAGAATGTTTACCAATAATCTTGAAGGTCTAGCTCCATTGGATCTCAATATATAACCCTTTACAAATGACATGCGAGTCTTTCCACGGTAAAGGTGGCATTTTGGCAACACGGACCATATTATCCAGAAAATACCTTTGTCTGGTCTCACAATAAAATAAATAAGTTTCAGTTGTTCGGAAGAGATAACTTAAGCCCCAAAAGGGTTACAAATAGTGTGACAACATGCCTTTCTAAAAACCCTGTGTACAAATTTCCAATATACGCTCGTAACCGGAACGGCCTAAAATGTAACAACTTTTTTTGTATTTTTCTGTCTGAAATTTTTGCAGAAAGTTAGCAAGTGCAGGTGGTTTTAAATAAAAAGTGTGAACATTCGTTTTTTAGCATTCGTTCTATTAGCAACACAACAACCATACATGGATTGTATAGGTTTTCTGGAGCTGAAATTTCTGCAAGTTAGTTTACCATCATGCTTCATAATGTCATGTTTTTTCGAAAATTTATGAAAATTTTGACCTGCAAACGACCCAATGGGCCTTTCATTTCTCTTTCGCTGATTCAGAGTTGTTTTATTTTTATTCCGCAACCAGATCCAATCGTCGAGGTAGCCGTTGACGAAAGCAGACATATCCTGTACACGCGCTCTGAGAGGAGCGCAGTTCAGGTGTTTGACCTGGGGCCTGATGGTTCAGGCATGCGTAGGGTAGCCGAGATGTCACATTACTCCATCATGAAACATGCTGTATACTATGCAAGGTGAGTAGATGCATTGAGGTAGCCATTGATGAAAGCAGACATATCCTGTACACTCCTGTACATCCCCTTGCTCTTCACGAAAGAATTCCCTGGGATCTTTAAAGTGCATTACCGTTACCCAACACACTGGACCAACGGCTTTACATTCATTCCGAAGGATGGAGCAATTAATGTTATTGAGTGCCTTGCTCAAGGGCACAGGTACTGCAGCCGGGGGAAGGTTCCCCGAAAACATAATGCCATGATCAGGGCGTCGTTTTTAAGAGGAGATTGAACCCTAACAGAGGATATCTCCCTTTGATTCATATGTGCCCGACTTTAATTACAATTGGCAATAATATCTCTTTTTTGTTTTGTTTTTTAGAACCATACTGTATATAACACCCAGTGATCTCCACTAGTCCAAATTGTGTCCGAGCGCACTGTGCCGATGTCGCTCAGCGGGGGGGGGGGGGGGGGGGGGGGAGTGGGGGGATAGGTGTGCACACGCACGCACCAAACCAAACACACAACCACGAACGCGGATGGCCGTACCCGTACGCCGCGGCACAGTGCTTGGCATTCAGCGCCCTCAAGAGGTCAACAAAATCGACTCTTGAGGGCGCTGTTCAACAAATGCATACTGTCATGGCCGTTATCGATGCGGATTTGGGTCGCCGATCCGATAAATATGCGTGGTAAATAACCGATAATGACACCAGTGGCTACCGAATCACGTTAGGTGAATTTACACCTCATCTTGGAATGACTTGGCTGTACTTTCATAGTGTTTTGGAGGAGAAATTATATTTTTTTTGTCCGGGCGGCACAATGTTTTGTCTGGGCGGCAAAGTTTTGTCCGGGCGCTAACGGTACCTCTGATGATTTTGTCCGGGCGGCGCGCCCGGACAAAACCGGTAGTGGAGATCACTGAACACCTATCTTTTGCTTTGTCCTTAGGACCATTGACCGTTCCAATTTTCAATACCTCATCCACATAGCGGCAATACCAAGCACAGAGTCTAGCAAATTGCACCTTGTTGCTGTTACACAAACAGGTAGGATTTCACTATGGTTTCATGAGTGCATTTTATATAATGCCCAAGTAGATCCCTGTCATTTGATTGGACGATAGAAGGTCACATGGCATTAAATAATTTAACCATTTAATGCTACGTCACCAACCGTGCATTTTTGTGCGGTCATGCAGGAAACATAATTTAATTAAACTGCTGCCAAAAGACAACAGGAGAACTAAAACACAACAGGTAATTTTAAAAGTGTATATTTTTTTATTACTCACACTGTATACCAAAACGCTAGTAATAAAATACATTTGTCGTTTAATTTTGGGCAGGTGTACGTCTGTACTTCACCACCGTGCCATTTCAAGGCAGTTGGTCCGCCGGTGGCCGAGCCGGGGACCGACCGGTATCCCTCACACTGGTGCACATCAGACTACCTCCTGGCTTCACTGCTAATGCAAACCAGCAACGACCTAATGATGTGCATGCTGCCCTCTATGCCCATGGTAAGTGCATAAAGCATCCTTGCGTATATTTTATTGCAATTTGTCTGCCTATTCAATTTTAAATATACCTAGGGAACGTGAAATAGCAAGATTTTTTAGGTGAAGAAACTCAATATAATGAACATTGATCCATAAAAAGTGGGAGTACCGTGGCTGAGCGGTGTTTACACGTCCTCCGATGTCGAGTGGTTAAAAAATAAATAATAAAGAAATAAAATAAGAATCCACGGATATTTTGGCAGATTTATCAATAGTTAATGTATTATTTACATCAGGTACACTGCTACTTTGTGCCTCCCAAACTGAAGAAGCGGACCAGCTATGGTGCCTGAGCCCAGATTCATTCCCCTTCCAGCAGTCTCTCATGGAAACACAGGTGGCTCATTTGATTGACAGCAGAACCTGGGTTATTGAGGAAGTCCCCGCCATGCCCATCCTGAGACCACGAAGCGGCCCTCTCACCGATATGCCCAGATCACCCCAGCCTCCTAGCGTGGTTACCCAGCACACAGTCCTGGCTCCTAGCTACATCATGATGAGCTCCAAGGTAAGAATACGATCATTGACATCAAGACTTGGGTTATTGAGGAAGTCCCCGCCATGCCCATCCTGAGACCACGAAGCGGCCCTCTCACCGATATGCCCAGATCACCCCAGCCTCCTAGCCTGGTCACCCAACACACAGTCCTGGCTCCTAGCTACATCATGCTGAGCTCCAAGGTAAGAATACGATCATTGACATCAAGACTTGGGTTATTGAGGAAGTGCCGAGATCACCTAAAAAGTGCTGATAGCAACGGTAACTAACACCACATGATTTTTCCCCCTGTTAAATAGTACCATTGTGGGAGAAATTGCCAACGGAAGGTGTTTTTTAAAATTTATTTCTGCAGTCAATTTTTTTCCCGTTCATTCAACACAAAAACCATGCATGGATTTTACACGTTTTCTGAAGTATTACTGCATCTACGTGGCTGAAATTTCTACAAGGCAGTTTATCAACATTATTCTTTAGTTATGTCATGCTGTTGTCCCTGTTTTAGAAAGTTATCCAATCATGTAATCTGTCTTTAACTACAGGGCAGCTACCTTGTGAATAAGCTGCGTCCCGTGGATCAGCTGAGGCAGCTAATGCTGAACAACATGGGTCCTGATAATCCACTGGTTGAGTGTTTCTTCAAACTGCACAAGGTAAGGGTTTTCAATTTCATAGCACTACTCAAGAATTAGGTCAGTATTGATTGCTTTCCGGTGACGTCACGCCTTCCATCCACCATTTTGGTTGTCATTTTTCATGACGCACATGGCTCGAGTGATATTAACTGGCGAAAACAGCAAGAAAAGTGCATTGGTTGCACTTACCTCTGTTGCTTAACCTTGCTTTATGTTGTTGCACCATGGCTGTTGTATCGATAAAGATAAAAACGTATTTCTTCAGGCTAAAAATCGCAAACAAGTAGAAGCACTTTCGTGTTTACAAACTGAGTGCATGCTCAATAATCGCAACGTGCGCATGCGCCATCTTCGAATGAAAATACGCTGGCGAGTATTTTTTTACACGTGTTCATGTGCGTCTATTGGCGCGCGCGTGTATGCGCGTGACCGTTGACCACCAAACATTCCCGGATGTTCTACGTCACGGAAAGCAATAAATAGACTGTCTCGTGGCAAATCAGAATTTTGGGCACCACTTAAGGAACGGCGAATTGGAATGAAACATTGGGTCTTTCTCAGACACCCTTTTGGCAATCGAGATATGTTCCTACAATTGCTTTTTTGTTCTCTCAAAATAGAAAAAATACTTTAACTTAGGCCGGCGTCAAACGAAAAAATTCTCGTAATTACTTGATTATGATACGATTGTAATATTTTAAACGACGACCGGGGTCAGACGACAAACGTATTATAATCGTATTGTAATCGTATTTTAATAAAGTGGGGTCACACGAGCACAATCTCGTAATCGTATTGTAATCCATCCCATAATCCCTTGCTTTCCCTGTGAATGGAAAAGCAAGCCAGACGCGCTCGGTAAGGTAGAAAGTGCGCGCGTGCAAGTGGGGAAGATTATCGTAGGGGCTTATGGGATGGATAGTAATACGATTACGAGATGGGGTCACACACGTGTTTTGCCAATTTATTGTAATACAATCGGATCACAATCTAACGATGAGAATTCTCGTCGTTGACCGATTGTGATACGATTACAATAAATTTGGGGTCACACGCACAAAATCACGTAATCGCACAATAGTAATACTTCAATAAATTGGGATGTCGTAATTCGTGTGACCCTTCTTGCAATCTTATTGTTTTTATTAATAGGAGGATCAGGCCTGTGCGACCTGTTTGATTCTAGCCTGTTCCAGAGCCTCCAGCGATGTCCAAATTGCCGACTGGGCAGCTCAAGCGTTCTTTCAGTATGGCGGAGTGGCCACACTGCGCTACTCTACAGCTCAGACTCTAAATCCAGCCGCTAATTTCTTTGGTCAGTGGATAAGTTTATGTAGCAGTGTTCCCCAAAGCTACTTTTAACAGAACAGACCTCCCTGTAATAATTTCAGACCTCCCTGTAATAATTTCAGACCACCCTGTTTAATTTTGCTTTTTAATCTTGACTTTGCAAAGTAATTTTACAATAAAAATAACATTAACCCTCGGAGGCTCCAATTGCAGGGAGGCCCCAAGGAGAGACTCCGGAAGGCACTTTGTATAACACGTAAAAAACACTGTTTGGTAGACACAATCCTTTAGCTAATGGCCTAAATATATGAATGGAGGTCCCCTCAAGACACAGCTGTTTATTACTGGGCCCGTAGTAGGATGATAGATAGCTGCTTTTATGCACGGCAGCAAAAGGGCCTTACTCAAAGAACATGTATATGTTTGTACACAAATCAATGGGCCTGGGCTTGAGGCCAAGATTTCCCAGGGTGGACCTGAGCGGTAAATGAACTCAACATTAAAAGTGACTATTGATGATTGAGGATTACGTGAAATTTGAGCGGAATTGGCCCAAAGGTTTTTAATTTTAAAAATACAAAAATGTGCCTTCCGGAAGCTCCCCTTAGCGCCTCCGAGGGTTAAAGATTTTTTCCAGAATTTTTTTTTAATCTAAGAATCATATAAGTGACTCTCAAGAGTCAGTATTTGTTGTGCTTGATCTGGTCGTAACTTTTGGCCAATCACATTTTGCCTTTTTAAAAAAATTATAATTTTTTGCCAAAAATAATTCCGGTGTCAACTGGTTTAGTGGTGAAACAGCCTATGTGTGTTATGGTGTCAATTTTAGTTTTTGATCGTCTAAATTTTTAATGTTTGTAAATGATGTTTCAGTAATATTTAGGTAATTTTGTCAATGTTTAGCTAATATTGATAAAATTCTTTTTTAATTCAGGAAGCACCACTCCTCTAGTAGGTCAGAAAGAAGACGGCCAGTATGTCGGAACAATGACTAGCCCACCAACTGCAGGTATAGTGTGGAAACTCAAGAGTACTCTCACACACGGAAAAATCTCCAGCGCGAGTTGGCGCAAGCTTCAAGAGTTAACGAATTTGGGAAACTCGGGACAACTCGGGATGATTCGTGTAACGCGGCGTCAACTCGTAGTAACTTGTAGAAACTCAGCAGTGCACAACTCATGGTGAAAATTTTAAACATCTTCAAAATTTCGGCCACGAGTTGCCAACTCGTAAGCATCCTGTACCAAACTCGTGCAACTCTTGGCAAACTCATGCAAGTCGTATATAACTCGTAGGCCACTCATACAACTTGTAGCAAACTCGTATAGCACTGTATCACACGAATTTGGATAGAGTTTGATACGAGTTGTATGAATGGTCTACGAGTTCATGCAAGAGTCGGCGAAATTCCAGATGGTTTGGCGGCAAATCCCACGCAAAATGCCAAAGTTAGGTAACTTGTACCAAACTCGTACCACACTCGTAAAGCTTGTAGTCAACTTGTGACCAACTTGGGAAACTCTTGTCTAATTCATAATATTGTGAAACTCATAGTTAAAAGAGCGTGTCCAGATCACATTTTTAAACACCCCATATTTTTCTCATTACCAAATCTGAAATTTCACGCCCTCAATCCGTATATTTTCGAGGATATCGTAAAAAAAAACACCGATGTTTTTAAAACTAATTTGTCTAATTCCATAACACAGTGCAATAATTACACCAACCTTTTTGCTTCCATGTCCAAATTGGAGATTGCAAATTTCCTGTTTTCTTCCCATAGATTTTGGGGAGGTATTTGATATGATTCTTAGGATAAAATGAAATCCATTTTCTGGAAAAATCTGAGCATGTTCCTTTAACTCGTAAAACTCGTAGTACACTCGGGACAACTCGTACCAGGCTCATATCAAATTTGTAACTGATTCGTACCTAACTCGTAGTACGCTCATAGTATACTCATAGACATTGTGACGCCAAGGGTTTTACCAAGAGTTTCCCGAATTTGCCAACTCTTGAAGCTCGCCCCCAAGATTTTCCCCGTGTGTGAGAGAGGACCTTTATAAGGTCACAATTCTGATTCAAATAATGGACCTGTGATTTTGTTGTACAGTCTCTGATTGAAAAACAAATTGTTGACGTTTATTGTAGGTTTGCAGCCTAACATTGCATCCACGCCAATGCCACCAGCCAGCGGGAGTTTGTACTCAGGCCAATTCAGTACAGGCCAGGCAGCTCAACCAACCAGCGATGTGGAATTCTCAGGACGATTCAGGGGACTTTGTCTCTACTTTGGGAGGATTACGAGGTTTGCCATTCTAGCTCCTGTACTTTAATAATAATAATATGAACCAACTTATATCATGCATTTACCTGGGAAACTTGATCATAGTGCTCCGTTAAATCATTCCATATACCATCTCAGCTCCCTGGGGAGTATACAGCCCCGGCTGCTTTAGGCGCTCAATGGCTAATCAAACATATCAGCATTCACTACCCTCTCAGGTACCCATTTACTCCTGGGTGGAGAGAAGCAATGTGTGACAAAGGTACATGTGCTATCCGGCAGAGGGCACTATATCGCGCACACTGCAGTGATTTTAGACTGCAGGATATAGTATGTACTAAATAAGGCTTAGAAAGGCTAAATCATTAACTCCATGCATGTATTCATTAACTAAATTTCTCTATTTTCCCCATGTGCAACATACTTTCTGTCTGTTTGCCTACCAACAGGCCAATGTGGGAGCAAAGAATTGCAGTGGAGGCCCCAGCTGTGGAGTATGGACAAAGGAAAAACCTGGTCAGTGTTATCATAGGGGCGTTCGAGACGCTTACACCGGGTAACAGGGGTTTACATCGGGGGAAGCCCCCAGAAGATGCAAAACGAACGACGCAGGGTCTCGCTTTGAATTCTGGGAACACGTGGTCAAAGGTTGTTGCCGCGGGTGGGGCTTTATAAACGCCGTTATCGTTTGACTGAAGCCGACGCCACGCAAAAATAGTTGCCCTAAAGTACCGCAATAAACTTTGTCAATGCCCACAGACATCTACTGATTAAGCAAAACGTATTTACAGCCCTATTCCCTTTTATTTTGTGTCATAAATATGTGTTTTTCTTCGTACTCACGTCGCGATTCCAAACTGTCTGCCATGTTTTACTACTCGCGGTTACTATAGGTGACGTCATTACACCAGAGACCCAGCCGCGAGCTCGGGTAGTGGTGGCTGCCACCGGGGCAGACTCGTGTATCACGTGATGGCTAAAAGAACGCTCCGGTGTGAGTTGGTGTTACCCGGTGTAAGCATCTCGAACGCCCCTTACTTCAGTTTTCATGTTAAAGGAGGGTGTCCAGATCACATTTTTGAACTCTCCACTTTTGAAATTTTGATACCATATCATTTAGGGCTAGGACGTTTAAACCTGAACAAGCTACTTTAAGTATGCCTAACTTCATTCTATATGAACATGACTAACAACCTTGAAATTTGTATTTATTATACAGGTACCTAATAATTAATGTTGTTATAGACGTTGCATTTCAGTATTATGGACGTTATGTGTATGAAAATGTCATGTGTATGAAACTGAAGAGTGACTAGTTTTTCAGTTATAATTGTACGTCCAAGCTGTTTGTATTACATATTTAACTTTGAACAACTAAAGTGTCTAGGTATCCCTTGCAACTACAATAGTGGAGGAACAATTTGAAATGTTGGCAGTCATGCCCATTCTGGCTTGGAATTGCCCTGTTAATAAAGCACATGGATTAATCTGTTTGGTGATTATTTGAATTCTACCCAAAATGTCTTTGCATAAATGCAGTTGGTGACAAACTTTGATGGCAGTGAATTGACGTGGGTGTTGGATGAGATGAACGCACTCAAGCAGTTTATGGAGAAGAACTCGCTGTACACGGCAATGACAGAAAGGTGAAGCCTAGTTCTCACTTTCACAGTTTGGGACCTGGCTGGCTATGGTTTTGAACTGTGGTAAAACTATCGTGTTTTGACCACATAAAAAATGCGTGGTTCTCACTTTCATGGTTCGGGGTGCCGGAAGCCAACCGTTTTTATCCGTGATTATTCCTGGTAAAACCCATAGTCATGTAAATCTGTAGCATATCCGTTGCTATTCGTGGTCAAATTGGATGCCCATTTCTGACCACGTTTAAAGGCACAGGCTCGTCAGCAAGGCGCGCGCGCCAAATTCGTGTCACGAAATACGCAGCCTCATGCCTTTGCTATGGAGCTGCGTATTTCGTCGCACAAAATTGACGCGTGCGCATTGCTGACGAGCCTGTGCCTTTAATGCCGGATAGGTTACGAATATGCTACGGTTATGTCCCGGTGTCTACAATTGTGCTACGGTCACTTACGGTTGGTGATGGGAAAAAATAAAATGTTGAGACCATTTTAAAATAGAATCACAGAAAAATACGAGGCTGCGGAATTTTCCGTATCCCCTGAAACTGACCAGGGCTACACTAGAAAGTGTTAAAAACAGAAATGCGTAAACTCTCTAAGGTATTTATGAATGTAGATTAAAAGCAACATACAAAAGGTGACATATTCGCTTTGGTATTCCATACCCAGCTTAGTATGTTAATTTTTTTAATGGTCAAGCCATTGAATTTTGTGAGATGTTTTAGGCGAAGTTACTTTTTGTTTGGTTGTTTGTTTGTAGTGTTATGTCCCCCGGAATGACGAGCTTTATGAGACCAGATTCTGTGATTGGACGGCCTTTGGGACAATATCAACGAGACCAAACTCTCATACAACAAGGTAAAAATGATACGAACAGAAATTACCGTGCTCACCGGATTAATCCTCACATGTTAATGCCAGAGACGGCGTGCCGAGCTGACAGATGATGCGCTGTTCTGTGCATTTGTGTTGCACTGCGGTGACCATGGCAACCAAGACGCAAAAACTCCAGGGTTTTCCACTACCTGTTTTGTCCTAGTTCTAGTTTTGTTTTATTATGAGCAGAAGCTGAGAGTGCCGAGAAGCAAGCCTTACAGCGCTTCCAGCATCTAGTCAGCAGTTGCTGTCAGGCCTAAGATGGAGTATTTTTATTGGTATTTTATTTGGTATTTCATTGGTATTTTATTTGGTATTTCATTGATTGTTTTATATCATCAGAAGCTGAGAGTGCCGAGAAGCAAGCCCTACAGCGCTTCCAGCATCTCGTCAGCAGTTGTTGCGAGGTCTTGGCTCTGCTCAAACTACTTTGCTATCATCAGTTCCACAATGTCACTGCAACACTTCCTCAGGTATTTATTTATTTATTTTCATGTTTTTTTTAAATTCGTTTATTTTAGTCCTGAGCATCATCAACAATGCCACTTACAAACGTACATTTTAGAAAATAGACCTTTTGCACTGGCAGCCATGACAGGGGGCAGGTTTTCATATTTAAATGATGTAACAATAAATCCACAAAGTGCCTACTCGTGCATGGTGACAATGTGACTGCCCCCTGTCATGGCCGGACTTACAAAGGGTCTGTCTGTAGTTTTAGAAGCCTACAGAAAAAGCCAATGTGATCAAGTATTGGCTGAAAACTCAATCCACATTCTGGTCAAGACAGCATTCGAACCTGGGTTACTTAGTTGAAAGGCAAGAGTAGCACCACTACACCAACCTGATCCCCTGTTAGAATATATGAAGAAATCCACATTCTACAACTACCTATATTTTTCAAATTAGCCACCATGGAGAAGCGAAATCTCTCACCATTCATGTGAAGCATTGTAAATTTCATCTGCGCCAATTGTCTAGGCTTGTGACCTTGTTGGGAATGCCAGACGTCTTACGTAATTTTTACGAATATCTCATAAAATTTCAGATGACAGTAGGTGTGCGTTTTATTTGGGTATTTCTTTGTTTTATTTTAGTATGTTACGTGTTTGATTTAAACGCAAAACATGTGACCAAGTCAGTCTAAATAAATATTCTCTATCCAATAAAATATTTGGCTGTAGAAATTTTGAATAGGAAATTATAACAACTGCTAGAGATACCCCTGCGATGGACTGACATTCCAGAAATTGCATGCTCGTGTCTTAAATGTTGTGTTGATATTGACATGCAGGACACTCGAGAGAGGCTCAAGCAGATGACACTACGTGACTTGGTCATAAACGGCAAAGAGGTATGTTATTCAGCATAACCAAAACTCTTTCTGCAAACACTCTTTCAAAACTAAATGAGAGAAAACTAGGATGAGAGAAAATTATATAGAAAAAATCAGAGCTGAATTTGGTGCAGTACTGCAGTAATAAACTTTCCTACGGCTGGAAACAAAACTAACTCCAAGAACATGTGATTTATTCGAACCAGAAATCACATGACTTTGATTTTTTGAAAAATGCTCAAAAACTGACAAATTGTGGTTTCTTTTCAAGTTCTCTTCAGAATCACGTATGGGTCTATTTCAGTTTCATGAAGTCATTACAAATAACCCTCTGAAAACTATTGTAAATTCTTTACAATTGGGTTTTGTTGAAACGTTCGACAAAACCGGTGTTTTGGGGGAGAGGGAGGGGCTCTTAAAAAATAATCCTCTCTGTATAACTCTGAAAATGTTGACAACTTTGGACGGCCCCTAAGCACAAAATACACAACATGTCCTCTCAAAACAAAGAAACTGCCCTACAAGATGGCAGCTATTTAATACAGTCTATTCGGATATTGTCCTTTGTTGTTGTGTTTAATAGGTTTGTGACATGCTGATTACAGCACTCATCAACTGTTACATCGGAGACAACGCCACAACGGATGCAATAAGCATGAAGCTACGGGAGGTATGCCCCTCCATCTACAGTCAGGAGGATGCCATATGCTCTAAGGTGGGTGGCGAGATCATTGTCCTTTGTGTTGTAGGTTTGTGACATGCTGATTATAGCACTAATCAGTGGTTAAATCGGAGACAACGCCACAACGGATGCAATAAGCATGAAGCTACGTGAGGTGTGCCCCTCCATCTACACTCAAGAGGATGCTATATGCTCTAAGATGGGTGTTGGGAAGATTAACTTAGTGGTTAAGCTCGTGTAACACGGACTGGAGGTAACTATTCTGTGTTAGCGTTAGTGTTGAAAGTCGTGCAGAACCCTATACCGACTTGACATTTCCCAAGATGCCGAGTCAACAGATCTGTTACACTAACACGTAGCACAGGGCGAAATGGTTCAGGGCGAAGTGGTTTAGGGGCGAAATGACTGCAAACACTTTTTTGACTGTTTTCTCAAAAGTTAGATGAAGTACGGAGATGGTGGTTGCTCAGGTTGGTTTTAATCATGCATATCTTCAATCACACAGAGGGATACAACTATTTGTAACAGTTTACCAATCATGTATACTATCTTTAAACTACTTCTGTTTGGTATCTTGCAGGCAAATGAACTGATCAAAGGAGCCCAGCAAGCACAGACTCGCTCCAACAAAAATAAGATGTTACAGGAATCATTGCAGGTAATTGTTTAATATTCATACATTTCAGATTGTTGCATTTTTTTCTCTTTGTCTTCAGATTCATTTTAATTTTGAATCTTTAAAAAAAAATTGTTTAACAATAGACCTGTGTTCTGTTAACACGTTGACTGCCGAATACGAGTTTCGATCGTACCCAGCTGCCCTTACAAGGTGCTGGTACAGCAGGGCTTGCCCTTAACTTTTTCTGAGACTAGCCCACTGGGCTAGTAAATTGTGTTTTTTACTAGCCCGCAGAAATTTTTACTAGCCCATGAAAAAATTTAATTAAAAAAGCATTAAAATATTGACTAGCACTGTCTACTGAGAAAGTTTATTTTTGTTCATCCCCCCATGGCTAGAAATCACTGTCGCTGGTAGTGGAGTCAGGATGTTTTTCCTCCTCTTCTTCTTTGTCATCACTGTCTTCTTTTTCTCCTTCTTCGTCATCACTGTCTTCTTTTTCTCCTTCTTCTACTTCTACTTCTTCTTCTGTGTCATCATCGTCTGACGAGCCGACTTGATCTCTCGGTACCCTGCGTGCCCTTAACCCCCCTTTATTCCATAGGTCAATGGCGGGTACAGGATCAAATTCCTCAATGGATGGTGATTGCATTATGATGAAGAGCTGATCCGTGACTCTGTCCTCCTTTAGGGCTGTTCTGCACTTGGTTTTCAACAATTTCAATCTGCTGAATCCACGCTCAGCATCAGCAGAGCTTGCTGGGATTGTCAGTATAAGGTCGATGACTGCAGTGATGTTGGGCAACTCCTCTTTCAGGGCATGCAGAATTTCCTCCCATTTAGCCTCTGTCACTACTTTGTGTCTGAAAAAGAGTTTGAGAAAATATTAAAAAGGAAACAAAAAAGTAATCATCAATAAAAACTTGATTGAAAACTATAGGATTCTCTTGAAGTGATTTTAATCTACTTCACATGAGTGGCGAATGTAGTATAACTTTAAAGGAAGCAATTATAGTTTTTTAGCTGTGCACATTCTTCTTAAAAAATGTAATCAATTAATATCGACTAACCTTGCATAAACTCTTGCCTTCAGCATATCCCATTCCATCTCCACCTAACAGTCTGATGTGCCTTCACAGATTTCTGTGATGCAAGTGTCATGTGATGCAAGTGCAAGGCTGCATCCGAATAAGTAGCTCTGGCTGTGGCTATGCTGTTGCTACGCTGTTGCTAAGGGCGGACAATGACAGTCCTTAGAAACAGCACAGCCACAGTCACCAATACCAATTCGGATCCAGCCATATACAGGCCCGCGAAGCATTGTGTGTTGCTTGCTTCCAACCGAATAGTTAATAAATAGTATGTTGACGCTTAAATATATCCAATGCAAAAATCAAATTTACGAATAAAAAATGAGTGTACTGTGTGTGCGAGACTTGCCTTGTCTGCTGGAAAAATTGTTTTTACGTCTGTTTACAAGAAAAAGACGTGACTTCGTGGTCACGTTTCGTGAAAAACTTGGCCAATGAGGGCACTAATACATTAACCTGTCCAAGCGCCCTACAAGGGCATATGGGTACGAGAAAACTGCAAGTATACTTGTAGGCAGTCAACGTGTTAACTCCCGTTACAACATTTTTGTGACACGATTTTGTATTTTGTTCAGTTATTCAAGCAAGTCAGCCATCAGTTGATCCTACCAGCAGTCTGCAATGAATACCATCAAGGTCAGATTTTGTTTTTGTTTTTTTTTTAAAAATCTCCCTCTCTCTCTTTGAACCATCTTCTATTTTGTTTTAATTAAGCAAAGAGAATTAGCAGAATTTGGATGTGGGGTACCGTGGCCGAGCGGTTTAGGTCATTGACTCGCAATCATAGATGAAAACTTTGGGTTGCAGGTTCGAACCTCCCCACGGCTACGGTACCTGTGCCCTTGGGCAAGGCACTCAACCACACTTGCTCCATCCTTCGGAAGGGATGTAAAGCCGTTGGTCCAGTGTGTTAGGTAATGGAAACGCACTCTAAAGATCCCAGAGCATTCTTTTGTGAAGAGCAAGGGGGATCATCCCCGGTGTCTCTGGCCATTTCTAATTCTAATTCTTCATGGGTTTCCTCACGCTTGCGAGTGACAGTGCAATGAGCACTATTGAGGAATCCTTGGTATGAATACCAGGAAGAAATAATAATAATAATAATTTAAACAACCCTGAATGCCGCAATAGTGCGACATTTCGGGAAGACTCTCCCCGGAGACCACCAAAATTTCGGCAAGAGTCACTCAAAATGACACCTTATTTTTTTACCCGAAGCTTCCAGAGATGCTTCCAGACCCAAGAGAATCGGTTCTAGACCTAATAAAAATGGTTCTCGATTTTAAAAAAATGGTTTTTGACCTAAAAAAATGATTTTTAAACTCAAAAATATTAGGGCGACACCAAAATGTCGCCCTATTGAGCAGGTCGCCCTAATATACCTTTTTTACACACGATTTGTCGCCCTATCCTACAATTCATAGTTTTTTGAATACTTACAATTGTTTTGTTACATCTCTTGAACAGCACGGTTTTATGACGGGGTTGTTGATCTCAGCCTCGCCGCTGCAACAAAGCGAGATGTGCAGAACCTGGCGGTGCATTATTACAAGAACGGTAACCCACCTGAAGACATGCAGGGTATGCAGGCGTTCATGGCTAGGTAAGAAAAACTCGCTCTCTCGATGTAGCAGTTTTTACTTGTGGGCAATTCCAGAATTCCTAGCTAACGCCGCGTTAGCAGGCTAAGGGTATAGACCGAATCGAATAGCCGCCATTTCGTGGGGCAGTTTCTTTGTTCCTTGATGACATGCATGGTTGCACATATTGTGTTGAACGGTTTAAGTAACAAAAGGTGCCCCACGAAATGGAAGCTATTCGATACGGTCTATAGACCGCATATATTGCAATCCGCCCCTGGCTCCATAAAGGAGTGCAGTAATTACACCAACCTTTTTTGCTTCCACATCCAAATTGGAGATTGCAAATTGCCTGTTTTCTTCCCATGGATAGTGTTTCGGGGGGTATTTTATACGATTCTTAGGTTAAAACAAAATCCATTTTCTAGAAGAAATCTGGACAAGCTCCTCCAACACTCGTATTCTTCTTTGTGTTAACTGCAGGTATGAATGCTATAAATGTGTGACTGACATTCTGGATGAGCTTCTGCTGTTGAGTCAAACTCATGCTACAATGCCTGTCATCCCAACTCAGCCCGGCCCACCGCCCCAACCAGACCCTTACAAACTGACCAGTCATGAGGCTGAAACATATGTGAGTATGTGTGCGTTTTCTTTGTAGCTGGATGACATGATGCAGAAGGACCTGGTGTCCATGTTTGTTTCATGCCACTCTTTCTGTGATTGGTTGATGTTTTTTTTGTAGCTGGCTGACAAGATCAAGAAGGACTTGGTGTCCATGTTTGGTCCATGCCACTCTTTCTGGTTGGTTGATTTTTCTTTGTAGCTGGATGACATGAAGCAGAAGGCCTTGGCATCCATGTTTGTTCCATGTCGCTTTCTGTGATTGGTTGATTTTTTTTCTAGCTGGATGACATGATGAAGGACCTGCAGCCGATTTCACGAATCATTACGCACTGCGTAAGTCCCCTTGCGCAACATTTTATTGCGTAGGCTGCGCAACATTCCTGTGAAAATTACACGCAAGCTATGGGGCTTGCGCCATTTTGCAAAAGTTGCGCAAGCTGCGCACTCTTTCGTGAAATCGGCTGCTGGGGCCAATTTCATGGCGCTGCTAAGCACAACAATTTGCTTAGCACAGAATTTGTTTGCTTTATTTTGCAAAAATGGGTTGCCAGCCAAAATTGTAAGTGATGTGTATTGAAAGGTATTCTCCTACTCTTGCGAAGAACACAAGTTGGTGTATAATTTTGGCTTGTCATCCATTTTATAAAGCAAATAAATCCTGTGCTAAGCATATTTTTGTGCTTAGCAGCGCCGTGAAATTGGCCCCTGGTGTCTATGTTTGTTCCATGTCGCTCCCTCTGATTGGTTGACATTTGTTTGTTTTTTGGGTGTTTTGTTGAATTTTTATAGCTGGATGACATGATGCAGAAGACTTTGGCGTCCATGTTTGTTCCATCTGATTGGTTGATATTTGTTTTCATTGTAGCTGGATGACATGATGCAGAAGGCTTTGGCGTCCAATGACGAGTTGTTCCATGTCGCTCTCTATGATTGGTTGATGGAAAAAGGACTCAAGGATCGACTTCTTCAGGTGAATTGCCTTTAATTTATTTATTCACGCTGTCTAAAAGTCACGTCATACTTCACATTGAAGGCGAATGCGAATCTGACGTGAATATAATGTCTGGCAATTCACAACGAATATTCGCATAAATTAAATTTACGAGGGTATACGATTTGGCTTGTGTTGGGGAGAACTAATATCAATGCATAGTTCTGACCTGTCAATCAACCGAACCCGCCGACCAATCACAACAGAGCTAGCAGACAGCGCCCACATAGGTCAAAGTGCATTGCCTCACAGCAACATCATCACACGATTTTCTGCCGATACGTTGTGTGCGGTGTTCCGAGTGAATTTTTTGTTTCAAGGCCGGGCAATTCGCTGTTCAAAGGTAAGAAAGCGAATTGTAATGAATATATGACATCTCTGTATCACTGGCATTTTACTAAGTGCGTGCTACGGTAACTGTCGACCCTGAAACATGAATACCTTTGAGTTTTCTCCAATGAATCTGTGCTTTCCATTGAAAGTCCCATTGGTTTGTGCAGTGTGTGTGGACATTTTGATGATAGCGTGTGAGGCATAGCAACAATATCCAAGGGGGGCGGGGTTTATTTGCAATCTCGGAACTATGCATTAAGGTTTGTTGTTACATCGGGTTAGGCAAAACAAGTTAAACATTTAAGTCTCGATTTTCATGTTTTCAGATTTCTTCTCCCTATGTGGAGGCCTACATGAAGCGGGCTGCGGAGTATTCAGCTGACAATCTGCATCTGATGGATCTGCTGTGGAAATACCATGAAAAGATCAGCAATTATCCAGCAGCGGCCAGAATACTACTCAAACTCGCTGAACGATATTGGTACGGTTTGTCCCACTTGACAGATATTTGTACCAAAAGTCTGTTTATACAATAACCTAGGGCCAATTTCATGGTACTGCTAAATTTGCTTCGCACAGAATTTCTTCGTATTGTAAAATCAGTAACCAGTGAAGATTGTATGTCAAATTGTGCTCTAGTAGCAGAATAATAGTAAATACACGGCGCATACGATTTTGGTCGATCACTTATTTTGGCAATATAAAGTAGAGAAAATCTGTGCTAAGCAAATCTTTGTTCTTAGCTGAATCAAACTTCACATTTTCCAAAAAAGGCGAGTTGAAGTTGGGTAGGTTGACTGGTCTAACTTTAAGACAACGATATTGCAAGCGGGCAATAATTATAGACCGGTCTTAGAGGATGTCGCGTTAGCCGGCTAAGCCTATGGACCGGTCTTAGACCGCATATTGCAATCCGCCCATGGTTATTTTAGGTAACTTGAATTTTGACGCTCAATTTGACAGATATTGCATGTTATTTATTTTAAAAAAATACAAAATAATAAAATAAAAAAAACACCTGAACATCCTAGCTCTGTTATGTACTGCAATAGGTTTCTTGTGTTTTCATAATAACAGCACTGATGTTAAGCTACAGCAGCGCATTGAGTACTTATCCCGGGCAGTCATGTGTGCTAAGAGTAGCAACCGTACGACAAGCACCAGTACTGAGGGGGAATTGCTACAAGAACTGGAAGAGAAACTAGAGGTTAGAATTACTGAGTAAAATTTGTTATCCACAAAATGAGTGTGTTCAGATTTTTCCAGAAAATCGATTTCGTTTTAACGCAACAATCATATAAAGGGGGGAAAAACGGGGAATTTGCAGTCTCGAATTTGGATGTGGAAACAAAAAGGTTGGTGTAATTACCAGGCCTCGAAATTCATTTTCAAAAGGGCACGGCAATTTTCTCTTGGTAAAGCGCATCTGAATGAGGAAATGGAAATTATGTGTTAGAACTTTTTAAGGGCAACACGGCAAAAGCACAGGGCACCGATGGCAATTTGCCGTGGTGCCGTGGGTTATGTCAAGGCCTGAATTACTGCACTGCTCTATGGAACCAGATAAATTAGTTTACAAAACATCAGTGGTTTTTTAACGATATCCTTGAAAATATACAGATTGAGAGCGTGAAATTTCAGAATGGTAATGAGAAAAATATGACAAATGATTTGGTATAAAAATCTCAATACCCATGGGAAAAACGGGGCGTCAAAAAATGGATCCCATGATGTTCGTTATGGGGACAATGTATTTTCGCTGCTATAAGTTTCTTGTCGTTATTATCCCAGGTGGCACGACTACAGCTGCAGGTATATGAAGCCATAGCACGCTACTGCACCACATTGCCTGGATATCGAGGTGCATTGGCCAAACTCAATGCAGAACTGCTGGATGTAACCAAGGTATTCATTTCGTATATGCTCTCTCCCAAAAAAAGAAATGCGATTTTCTTAAAATGTAATTTCTCGACCAGAACAGAAGTTTGTTTACAGTGAACTTGTGGATAACAAGGCACTGATTGACCAATCACTTTGGAATCGCTTTCAAGACTGTTCCCAAGATGTTGCTCTGCCCTTCCCAAAGTAAATCCAGACATAATAGACAGCCTAAATGTGACGTGCGTTGCCATGGCAATTGGCTCTAAACTATCATGGCCGTCAGAAAAGTAGCATAGCAAAAGCACAGGGGCACGGTTCAGTGATTTCTAGTTTAGAGCTAATTGCCTAGGCAACCACCAAAAGGTGACGTATTCACTTCGGCAGTCTATTCATACACTTTCTTGAAGCATACAATGTCTTTACATCCCGGGGTTTGCTCATCCTGTTGAGACAAGATGTTGCTCTGCCCTTGGGATGAGCTTCCCAAAGTAAATCCAGACAGTAGCGTTTTTCCTATGAAGATGGCATCTGTGAGATTGCTCAATAATAGGTCGAAATTCTCTCTAGAGTCGATTAGAATCTATACCAAGTTGGGAATCGGAATCACAAATTGCCCAAGCTTACTTCAGAATTTATGACACTGTGAATCTGTCGTCAAGTGCCTAAACCAATGATTGCTTCTACTATCTGCAGTTGTACGGAGACTTTGCCGATGTTTACGACCTGTTTGAATGTCAACTGGCTATTGTACACTGTGCTGGCCATTACGACCAACAGTTAGTCCAGTCATTATGGCAACACATCATTGATAAAGGTAGGTCCTCATATCGAACAGAATTCACAGGTCCATTCTAGCTAAACAATACACATGGTGACCCAAAACATTCCTAAGGCAAAAAACACAATGTGGTACAAATTAACTGAGTCCATAGGCTAGTGCACAAAAGCACTGGAACCAGTGGCCAACGTTTGCGTGTTTGGAAAGCAGCCAAGAATTTATGAGGGATGTCAGAGCTCAGGCAATTGCCTGATTTCAGGCTTTTTCATTTTGTTCGTCTGTGCATAACTGTATATGTTTATACACATTTTAGGCAAAAGTTCCTGAGATTTAAGGCCAAATTTTGACCGCCAACTGACATCCCTAATTTATCCGTCCGCCATCTTGGTATGAAAAACATTTTTACGAATTTACTAAAAAAATAAGTAGTGCCGTGCTATCAAATTGTATGAATTTACTAAAAACAAAATAAGGATTTCTGAGCTATCAAATTGTTGTTCTGTATGTTCCAAAACTGTATTATTATTTTTTAATTCATTCTTACTTCACAGAGCTCGGTGAAACCATCGGCAAGTCAGCTGACAGTAGAGTTACCATCCTGAGCAACAAACTACAGTCATTGGGCCGTGTGTATGCCTCGTCAGAACGCTACTTCCCTATTGGTACGATTTTTACCACTAAAAATCACTTCAATAATTGTGACCCGCTCTGGAAAAAGGTAGAATGAGTCGCGCAGGCTTGTTCAACTTTTTGCGACCATAAGAAGAAATCTGCGGCAGATCCACGCTCATTAAAATACAAAAACACAATGGAAATTCCTGGCGGTGCCCAGATACCGCCTGGAATGCCCGTGTTCCGCCTGGAATTTCCATTGTGTTTTTGTATTTTAATGAGCTGTATTATACGAGACATTTTTCACCTCGTTTGTTTTTTTTATCTTTGCAGCTTTTTTAGTTCTGTATTTAGAGAAGAAAAGCTGTGAGCTTAACTGGCCAGCTCCTTGGGTCTTCAAATGCTTCTTGAGTATCGGAGTACCGCTGCCCAAACTGCATGCAATCTATGACAAGCACTTCAAGGCAAAGGTATTAACACTAAGAAAGAACCTGGCTATTCCCAGCCAAATTGCCGTCTCTCCATATTGTGTGCACTTCATATTTCGTGAAATGTCTTGTATGTTGGGCATTACACAAATTTCATTCACCACACAAATTCCATTCTCGATTGGTTGTTCTGAAATATATATGTACATGTGTGTCCCACGCATAATGTTTTTTCGCGCCAACGCATAATGTTTTTTCGCGCCCACGCAAATGCTTTTTGCGTCACCCGAAGAGTGTCCCATGTGTAACACCAATTTTTGTGATTTGTCACTTTGATATCTAATAACCAGTTGACGCTGAGATGTTTTTGGAGCAAAATATACAATTTTTTTTAAAACGGCAAATATGATTGGCCAAAATTTAAGACCAGGTCAAGCACCACAAATACCGACTCTTGAGGGTCATTTCTACATTGGTTGTATGAATCTTCTCGCCAAAAGATCATACTTTGCAACACTCCGAGGCGGCCGCCTCGGAGTAAGATTTGCTACACTGACAGGCCGTCCACAGCCATCAAGTTCAAGTTAAATGGTGGATAAAAAAAAAATGTTTACACGTTGACCGTGGAAGACGGTTGCAAAGCTGACGTTTTAACCTGCAACTGCCCCTGTGACTATACATTGGCAGAACGTGTTTACACCTTCCTCCGGCGTCAAGTGGCTAACGGAAACAATGACATTTTATAACATTGCTACTTTTCAAATGTTATGGTGTACACTTGTTTAAAATCTGTAGAGATATGGTTATTTCAATTCACTTACAATTTGGACACTCTGGTTGACATATTTCATGTTATTTTAAAACACCCCATGTTACTTCTTGGTTTATCCCTTATTTCCCCCCTACAGGACCCTTACTGGCAGACGTCCTCACAACCCCTTCATCTACTGATTGTCGTCTGTGCGTTACTAGACAACTTTGCTGAAGCTCCCAACTCGGTACCAAACTATGAAAGGTAGGCACTCCGACTGAGTTCTTATTTGTTTTCACATTTCTGTTTAGACCACTATCGCAACACAGAAGCCATTTAGCAGAAAATATTGCTCAGCACAACAAAACTTGTTTAGCAAAAATTATTGCTTCTTTCTAGTACTGAAACCAAGGATTCCTCAAAAGTGCCCATTGCACTGTCGCTCTCGAGCGTGAAGAAACTGATGAGGAGAAGACGATGAATTAGAAACGGCCATTTCAAGCGGAACACGGACATTCCAGGCAGTACCTGGGCACCGCCAGGAATTTCCATTGTGTTTTTGTATTTTAATGAGCATGAATCTGCCGCAGATTTCTTCTTATGGTCGCAAAAACTTGACCTAGCCTGCGCGACTTATATCGCCTTTTTGCAGAGCGAGTCACATATGACCACCTCTTGTGGCAAGGTTGACTGCATGAGCCTCTGTAGAAGCCGCTGAGGCAGGGTGTGCCACTCTGCCTGAAGTGCCTCCCTGAGCTCCTGCACTCCTAGGGCTGTTTAGAGACGTGCAGATCCAGAGATCAACTCATCGAACGCGGGTTCAATCTCATCGAAAACCCAACAAAATGGGTTTCCTGAGAGCCCATAACTAAAGGATTTTTCCAGAAACAAAAAAAAAACCGCATCCCATCACTGTGGGAATCACTTTGTTCAAACAGGTCCTCTTGGACCTGGAGAAAATCACTGAAGCAGAACAGTCTTGAAAGCGATTCCAAAGTGATTGGTCGATCAGTGCCTTGTTTATCCGCAAGTTCACTGTATTCAGCATATTCCTGTTCGGATCAAGAATTTATAGTTTCAGAAAATTGCGTTTATTTTCCAGACGGCAGTTTATCAACGTGTGCCTAGATGCCATCGCCAACTACAAAGTTGAGTTGGAAGCCACAACAGGCATGTCACAGTCTGTACATTCTATCTTGGTTGATTTCAAGCAGCTACAAGCTAAGCTGGATCGGCTGCAGATAAATCACAATCAACGCTTGGATAAACTGGAGTCTTAATGATGAATTGGAAGGTATGATAGTTGATTAAAGACAGATTACATGATTGGAAAACGTTTAAAAACAGGAACAGCAGCATTTACATAACTAAAGAATAATGTTGATAAACTACCTTGTAGAAATTTCAGCTACATAGATGCAGTAATACTTCAGAAAACCTGAAAAATACATGCATGGTTTTTGTGTTGAATGAAAGGTAATAACATTTTCTGCAGACAATTTCTCCCACAAAGGTATAATTTTACACAGGAAAAAAATCATGTGGTGTTTATTACCATTGCTATCAACACTTTTAGTCGGGTTTTTCTTGTCAACTTGTGAAGTAAAATTTTGGATCACTGCAAATGGGCTTTACAACCGTGCTCGTGATCGAAGGGTTATGGGTTCGAGCCCCACTTGTGCCAACGTGTTTCTGTAAATGGGCAAGGCACTTAATCTCGATTGCCTCGTCAACCCAAGCGATATTTGGGGAGCTGTTGGGGGAATGCCACAATCTAACTGCTTATAGGATTGTGCGCCTTGGCCAGGCAGCCACCTAGTTGAAGTGAAATGGTTTTGGTGATTTCCTGATGGCAGCGATAATGTTAATGGCAACAGTGCCAGGAGTACCCTAGGGTAGACATGTGCGCTATACAAGTGTCCACCATTACATTATTTATACAAAAATGCATAAAAAGGAGTTTTGAAACAAATAAGGGCAGCATAAAGTAACTGAACAATTTTGACAATCTGAAATAGTAAGGGCAAGCTAGACTACGGTACAAACGTTTCATGTGCGGTAGTTTTTTATGCTTCATCTAACATATTACAGACCAAAAGAAATGTTGGTCAATTTTCTAAGGGTGGATTAACATTTAGCGGTTTCGCACTGAAAATCACAACATGACAAAAATTATTTCCTCATAAGTTAATTATGTGGTTTTTAGTTTGTCGTTTCACTCCAAATTCCCACCTGCTTTTCTTAAAGCGACGCTTGTCAAAATGTATGCACGAAAAAGGTCAGTGTGAAGCCACCCTTAGGAATGTTACTGAATGTATTATTTTGTGGTGCCTCTTTTGATATTACCATTAATACTGACATTTTTGTATGAATTTTGTACTGCTGATCTTGGACTATCGATTTCTATTGACATTTCCCTATTAAACCCAAATTTATTATTATTATTTTTGTTAATTTTTCATTATTTATTTATTTATTATTCCCTTTATAAAAGCATTAATATCCACGTCTTTAGAAAAACAATCTAAACCATAAAAGGAAACATTAATTGGTATAGTATAACGGGTGAATTATATGACCTAGTTTCCACTTACATGCCTGTACAACTCAATATGTGCCCGAGGGCACTGCCCCCTTTCCATTGTTCCCTTTGTTCCATTGTGTCTGAAACATCCAAGGAATTTTAAAGAATGCGGGTGGGTTGCGTTAACAAAAGGGAAACGGGTGTTGAGGTATAGGGACGGTAGGAGAGTCTTCTGGTACATAATTTGTCAACTTCACTTAGGACAGAGGTCCATGTATAATTTACTAAAATAACTCAATATGTTATGTTTACTTTACTCAGACAAATTGATGACACACACATACATGTATAGTGTAAAAACAATGCCTAATGACATTTGCTTTTATAATTTATAATTCTTCATGGGTTTCCCCACGCTTGCGAGTGACGGTGCATTGGGCACTTTTGAGAAATCTTTGGTATGAATACCAAAAGAAAATAATAATAATAATGTGTAGTACATATGTAGTTTGATTAAAATACATTGTACATCATTCATTAAGCTGCCCGAAACTGACGCGAAAGGGATAGATTTGTAAGATTTTGCAATTGCCACAAGTTCTTTTTCATATTCTCAAATGTCTTCCAATCAAATGACGGATCTTTCATTTCTTCATTGGTGCAAATATTTTCATTAAATTTGCCTCATTGAATGGAACATTCTGTTTTTTGAACGAATGGAAATATTTGTACCATTGAACAAAATGTTCATTATTTGTATATTA
This sequence comes from Henricia sp. BOLD:AAB3569, assembly GCA_037783545.1. Lineage (NCBI taxonomy): Eukaryota > Metazoa > Echinodermata > Asteroidea > Spinulosida > Echinasteridae > Henricia > Henricia sp. BOLD:AAB3569. Next base: position 676,422 of record JBBELK010000571.1, read on the forward strand.
TCCAATTTAAAATACTCAACAAAAATAAGGAAATACACATTTTTGCAACTGCCAATATTTTCCAAATAGACAGCTGTGTGACGTGGGTTACCATGGTAATTGGCTCTAAACTACATGGCCGTCAGAAAAAGTACCATTGCAAAAGTACAGGGACACGGTTCAGTGATTTTTAGTGTAGAGCCATTGCCTAGGCAACTAACAAAAGATGACGTATTCATTTCAGCAGTCCATTGGCCACCATGGAGCGTTGACATTTCACACCATTCATGTGAAGCATTGTAAATTTCATCTGCACCAATTATCTAGGCTTGTGACCTTGTTGGGTCTGCCAGACATGTGTTAGCAACTTTTACAAATATGTCATTGAAATTGTTTTTTTTTTGGGGTGGGGGTATACTGTATACCAGTCAAAGAAAACTTTGGTCTTAACCATCCTCGAAAAAAATTGTTTTTAACAAATGCTTCCAGAAATTAGGAAAAACAAATTGTTCCTATACTTCATCAAGTGGCTCTTTAATGTGTGCTGCAACAAAGAACCACAAGGTGGCATCAGTTGTCTTGGCAACGGCTACAAACATTAACTAGTCACCCAAAGCCTCCATTGCAAAAGGTTAGAGAAACTGTTGAGCGACTTTGTATAGAGCTATTGATTCGGCAATTAACAGACAGCTACATGTACATGCACACTTTAGCTCATTCCTATAGATGTTTGCTTCACAATCACAGACCCATGGCTAGATCTATTGTGTGCTTTCCAGCTAAGCTGGCACCAAAATGGGCTATTATGGGCTATTATTGATCCAACCTCTTTAATTCATCAGTGCATTCAATATAAAAAAAAGTGTCCTTCAGAGAAATGCAATGAATTGAGATGACTATTAAGCGTAGCTGTTGTACTGAATGTTGTGTTGGCTACCAGACAAGACAGACATTGTGTTCTGAAATTTGAGTGGAAACTCTGTGTCTGCAGAATTGGCAACAGACTGTAGTACAATTTGTAACGGCTGTTTTTTTTTTTAAACGGCCAGCTTTGTCTTTGACTCGGGCTTTGGTGCATCCAAGAAATATTAACTCCGAGAAAGAAACATCCATCAAGGACACTTCTCATTGAATTTTCACCTGCTGAGCATATTTAAGGCCAACAAGAACAACGTAAACTGCACACAGACGAAGACTGCAAAAACTGAGCCTGAAGCCGAATCCAGTGATTTCAAAAACCGTCATAGAAAACATCTGCTAGATTTGTGTACTATTCTAAACCAGCACCATGGCTCAGTTGTCCGTACGCGAATTCTCGGCAGCCACGCATCGAGGCAGCATAGTTCGCAGTAACGGCGGTGGCGCGTCTTTACCAGGAAATCGGCCCCCAGTGCAGTGCGAATGCACCTACAAAATGACGCCCGACAGGAAATTCAAGTCTCACCGTGCCACGAGAATTATCGAAGACGTTCTACAATCGGAGCTACAAGACGCAAAATACGATCCCGAACGAAGTAAGAACTTGTGCTGTCAACTTGCGGATACCATCAAGAAAAGAGTCAAAGGACTTGAATATCATCGCTATAAGATTGTCGCGATTGTGACCATTGGGTCAGTACAGCATAGCGCATCGTACTGCGCAAGTCAGTGCATTTGGAACGAGAATTTTGACACGTATGCGGAGTTTACTTTTCGGAATGATTCCTTGTTTGCGCTGGGAATGGTGTATGGAATATACCAAGAGTAGTTTCCTTGGCCTTGAGTGTTCTTGAGCTGTACACGATCTGTCTATTCTGTAGAAGAGTCGGCAGTGGAGCCGTCAACTTGCAGTCCAGGGACAAGGCCCAGCCTCCCGAACAGGATGGTTCGACACAGTTGACCTATCGACAATTTATCAAACTGGTCCACTTTGTCTGCACTGCTATAATAAATTCAGCTAATTTAAAAAAACAGAAGAAAATTACCTCCTGGGCCCAATTTCATAGAGCTGCTTAAGCATGAAAAATTGCTTAAGCATGAAAAAAAGTTGCTTGATAAAGTGAGGTTACCGGCAAAAAGTTCATGTAATAGCAATTGTGGTACGACCAGTGTTACAGGACTGTTTCATTACCATGACAATCGCATGAAAATTTTGCTGGTAACCTCACTTTATCAAGCAACGTTTTTCATGCTTAAGCAATTTTTCATGCTTAAGCAGCTCTATGAAATTGGCCCCTGGAATCAACAGCTTATTTAATTTAAAATACTTCCCACTTGCACTTTTTTCTCAGAAATGCAAGAAATGGAAAGTAGATCTTGGAATTAAATGAGCGGTTTATTTCATAAAATAATTCCCCTCATTGTGTAGATTACCGTGCATGGGCACCCAGGACATATTATGACATTAAAAAACGCAAAATTAAGAGGGAAAAATGTCATGATTTTACTATGGAACAACTGAACAAATTTTCAGAGTTGTCACATAGCTTTGGTAATCTTCCAAAAAACATTACTGGGAAAATCTGAACCACACTGGACTTTGTGATTTTATTTACTTTTTTTCCCCCCATAAAAGGCAATAACAACCGGACTTCTAAATGATGAAGTGGGGTGGTTTATTCAAATCCCCTGAAAACCACCTTGGCTTCACCCAAGCAGTCGCCTATTGTTGGCCCACAATGGTACAAAATTCACAATGGAGAACTCGACAACAATCAATACCGTTGAAGAACCAAAAGTTGTGATGTCTGCACAAGAAAATGAACAATAGAATTGGTATGCATACATGAAATTGTGACTACCACAGTACAATTTCAATTCAAAACTTCATTGCTGGACACCACATAAGGAATAACGTCAGTTACGCATCTACACTTACTACATTCTATCTATGCCGTGGCAGCCGACGGTGCACTTCACTATATTTATAGTATACATGTAGAAAGGAGGGTTGTAGTCCAGTCCATCACAAGTAGCAAATAATGAACATGCAAAGGAAAAAATGCCTTTGTTGGCGTTCATTTGAATATCCTTTGACTTGAATTAAGACCAAGGGACTTGTGGTGGACTCAACAACCCTGATACGGTAGATAGTGTTTTCAACAGTTTTAGTGACAAAATAAAATGTGCATGTGTGTGACAAGTTGGCTGGTGATGCTGGTCTATCGTTCAGTTTTGTTTTGCTTGTAATAATTCCTTTAAATAGTTCATATTAATAATGGATGGTTCCAAGATACACGAGGTGTGTGCTGTGTAAATATCTACATTATTTAATAATTACATTTCCAGAATACTAGTGCGATTCAAAATGTTCAGCTAAACAGCTTTATGAAACTGCCGCCTGGTTGAAAGATACGAGTGTGGGCCATTTTTTTGCAACCATAATTATAAATCTGTTTAACTTATTTGACCAGTGATGAATTAAGCTCAAACCTGGGTTAAATTTCTTTGCCGTTTTTTGCAAAACAAATGGGTTACTAGTCTAAATTGTATGCGTGTATTTACTGCTACCATTTCTAAAAACAAAATTTGGCTGGTAACCCATTTTATTCGGTGATGCCGGAATTAACGAAAGGTTTTTTTCGCTTAATCGCGTGTAACTTTCAAAAACGAAACCTGAACAAATTACACGTGTCTAACTCGCGGCAAAAAGTTAAACACCCGTTGTGGGTGGTTTAACTCGCCCGTTATCAACATTTCCTGGCGAACAGCCGTACTGCTTAGTCGCAATGATGCTCGAAATTACAAGGAAAGAATACCGGGTGCAAGGACGCCAGATGAGTTTTCAGGGACAGGACCAATCCAGACATGTTTGAACCTCGATTGCACTACTTCGGCCAGATTGAAATGCTAATAGGCACGTCGACATGGCAATAGAAATAAAGTACTCGTATGTTACTAACTCCCAAGTTACACGCGGACAACAAATCAATATCGTAATAAACGATAATCACGGGTGTTTATCCACACGTGGTTAAGTTGCAAGTTAAATGCGTTTCAATGAGTGATGATCGCCTTTCGTAAATTCGGGCCATCTAGTTTACGGTTGCAGAAAGTCGGCCCAGACTGTAATGCAGTCCAGACTTAGAAACATGCATTGTATGTACTAATTTCAAGTGGACATACATGTAAAACTGCAACACATTTTGCAGATAAAGGGGGTCCATTTGTTTTTATTTTTCTTGTGACAAACTGAAAAACGAAGTACAAACTTTACAAAACTGAAAATATTTAAATTAACCTCAATAAATATATCTATCCTCTTTCATTTCTAAATCAAACAAAAAACAAATTTGTTGAGTTCCAATATATTTTCTGGCGATATACTGCTCAAAACAAAATTTTCTAAACAATTCTATTTTTTTAAATGTATTCTGCAGTAAATAATATAATAAGGCATTTTTTATGTTTGATAACAATTACTGTTAATGAACAAGGACTTCAACAAGGACTTCAACATTTTGAAATTTGGGGGAATATTTTGTTTAGTCTTATTTCTTCTTCTCTAGGCTTTGCCGTGTCGATGTGCGCGCTCTGGAAATGTAGGCATGGCTGGATGCTCCCAGTTGCCGCTAGTTGTGCAACTGATCAGTTGCTGTCGATGAGCGTGTTACGCACACATCAACAGCAACTGATCAGTTGAGTTTCTTCCAGTTGCAATGTCGATGTAAGCTAGGCTTTAAATGTAAACGTCTTTTCATTGCAAAAGCAGAACAAAGAATTGAAGTCAGAATATCTGTGAGTTAATAACGAGATATTTCTATCAGATTAGGGTAAACTTTTCTTTCTTCTGTTGTCTTGTTTAGCTTTCCAGATGAGTAACTCCATGCAGCTTTTAGCATCTTCGCGACTGTCATGGCCGCCAACTACAAGTAAAAAATAAAACAAAATAATAATACAGGGATGGGAGCAGTAAATAAGGAAGGAAAACAGGAACCAAGCCACATAAAGGAGAAATAACATCTCTTCCTGAAAAAAGAATCACAATTCTGACCTCAGAAACAACGGATGCATGTACAAGTGGTGTAAGGTAAAAGTTGCCTATTCTGTGATTGATCTTAATGAAATGGACTAGAATTTTTCCCAAAAGCCATGAGGCCAAACAAAATAAATGGTGTGTTTACGGTAACGGCCTAAAAAAAATCCAGGTAGGTAGGTAGGTAGGAAAATAATTTTATTTTGTCATTTTGTTTTACATTTCAGTTCATGCATTTGCGTGTTGTTTTATAATATTTGAAACTCATTATTAACACTGTTAACCATGTTCATGTTCATGTTCAAGTGTAGAAATTGTTATGTTCGTTGGAAATTATTGCAAATAGTGCTCATTTAAAATTATCAACTTGAAAATTGGCAATCAAAAGTTTGAGGTCGGCAAATTGGCCTCAAATTCCAGGTAGGTCGGGTTACCGTAAACACACCATTTATTTTATCGGGGTTGTAATGACTCAACTCAGCTCAACTTGAGTCAAAGACAAGAAACACTGGAATCCTCGATCTCTGGGTATGGTGTACTCTTTACAAGAGAACACTTCAACCATATTAACTCACCGTCATTCTGTATAATTCTATTGAGGAACTCGCCCATGAGTGTCCGTAATGCTCGCTTGAACGGCAGGCCTCGTCTATGTGGGAATAACACGGCTGTATCTACGACTGTACTGTGAATCAACTAGAAAATCAAATACAACATTGAAAGGGAAAAAAGGAAATTTTTCATTCCAGGTAAACATGTCGGTGAACTCAGCAGCAAGAAACTTCATACATGTACATGGTCCCAATTTCGAAGAGATACTTAAGCATAACAAATGGGTTAGCACAAAAAAACTCCTGCTTGGTACATCAAGCTACCAATACAATCCTCATGACAATTACGTAAAGGTTTGGCTAGTAACTTTATTTAAGCAATTTTTTTTTTATGTTTAAGCATTTTTATGTGTGTTTAATAAGAAGCTCGACAAAATTGGCCTCTGTAGCGTTAGCATTTTCTTCTAATAGCATAAAAATCAAATTATCAAAATTAATTCTTCAAAACATCCGTTCGTTGAAAAGGCCCATGGTTAAAACAAAATAAACTTCTGTCTACAATTATTTTATTTTTAATTTTAATTTTAAATTTTTTTTTTTCTTCCCCCAATTTGACTGAAAACTGCCTAAATGCATAACAAATTCCCCAGCACCATGCAATGACGTTCCCATCATACACAAATCCTATTTTGACAGTATCTTGTCTTTTTCTACATAATTTTCAATAGTGAGTATATTGATCATGTCTTTTTACATCCAAACCCAAGCACCCAATAGAATGACCTACCTTGAGTGCTAACATATCGCTCTCTAAGCTGTGACCAATCAGTATGCTCTGGCTACTGAACATGCTCAGTAAGACCGCTTGAACGTCCTGAAGCGTTGTAGTCACGTTCTTCAGATCGTCTTCTGTAATACCACTGAATCTGTAATAACAGGAGTCAATGTACCAAGCACAGATTTCCATTAAAAGCCAGATATAAAGCATCGAGCGTGTTATTGAATGTCACATTACCGTAACCGGTTTTGTGCACGTGTAGCGTGTTTTGTGTTTGAACATAACATAAACGATCGAAATTTTATTTTGAAATGTAAAGCATGTATTGTAATGAGTTTTAAAAGCAAAGGCAGGCCTTCATTTTAAAGGAGCGCGATCGCGCTCGCGCTCCTCCGCGCTCCTTAAAATTTTTAAGGAGAGCAAAAAAAAGCGCTCCTTACAATTTTAACAAGAGCATTTTTTTCAAAACGCTAATTGTTGAAAAAAGTAAGCGGCTTGAGTCTCAGAGTTAGAGGTGGCAACATCTAAAGAACTCGCACTTTTATTTTTGTTCCCCCTCGGATCGATTGTTGAAAATAAGCTAGCTGCTGCTTCGATGTTGTTTATTGAAAGTGGCAAACTAAACGAGCCCTAATAATAGGGCTCGAACATAACGGTGGTCCGGTGGCCAAATGCCAGTCAAAACTCTCGCGGACCAGTCAAAACACTGTTTAAAAAGTCCGGTTGGCCAGTCAAGATAATGTGGTATTTAAGTTCTTTAAAACAAAGTACATGTAGCCTAAATATTCAATAATATTTACACAAGAAAAAAAAGCGCATCAGTCGTTCATTGATCGCGGCCGTACCGACACTGACATGTGGGAAAAAAAGTACATCGCACTCGCACCAACACCGCATGCATGTGGTGCATGTACTGTAACGAACTCTGGATTCAGCTGAATACCGTGTACACGTACGTATTGATAAAGTGTTGGCTGTACGCAAAGCTTGAACATTATTCCGTTCATTTCGCAAACTCCAGAACCGCAATTGCGTTTGCGAACATCCCCCTGTTGCGGACTCGCATAGACGTGCTGATACATGTGGAGTATACTGTAATCCAGTGGGAGTGTGTGGTGTGTGGAATAGCGTGCACGTGCTGCTTTTCTTCGAAGCTTCGGGAGCTAAACACAAGTGCAGCGTGTATGACTACTTTTTCTTACAAAATAAATAAACGCAAATTCCTTAATTTTTAAGTTTTAAAAATATATCTGTGATTGCAATAAATGTGTATTGATCAGCGATGCCTCTTAAGGATCGCATGAAACGCTCCAAGCAACTGGAACTGGACAGATCGGCCTGCAGTAAATGCAGAAATTAAAGCTGGAATCGTTCCTGAGATTCCTGATCGGCTCTGGGCGAGTTCAAAAATCCGCTCAAATTTTATCGAAATTGGCCGTGGTCATCAACATGTACGTCATGTATTTATGAAAAATAATTTATTTTATAAATTTGACATCCGACCTGAGCAGATTCTGTCATTTGTGGACTATGTGAAAGGATTACCGTCCCGTAGCCTACGTGATTTTACCTGTTGGTCGGTGGGTTTTCTCTCCGTACATGCCGTATCCGGCCGGCGCCCTGTTTCGTTTTGAGTCGGACGAGTTGTCTCGGCGGACGAGTTGTCTTGGGCGAACGTTTTGGGGACCGGCTATCCCGGGCACAGGTTGTCCCTGGATTGTTTTCTGGTTTTTCTTATTCTGTTTAGTCCTAGGCCTATCTGAATTTTTGCTTTTCTAAAGTGAGGAAACGGTAGCTAATTTACTTAACTTACTAGGCCAATTTTTAAAAAATTATTTAGGCCTAATTTATTTATTTTTTTGGTGGTTATTAAATCGCAGTTGTGATTGGTCAATGACAAACATTAAAATGTGACTGTGTGTGTCACTGTTTGTCTCTCAACTCTGGTTTTTTTTTTTGCAAACTAATGGAATTGTCAGAGGTGGTATAAAAAAAAACGGTTTCATAATTAAACTCTTTAAATTGAGTAAGAAAAAGTTGAACTATACTGGTGAATGTTGTGTTCCTTTTCTTGAGTATGTGTTTATTAAAGGCATAGACACCTTTGGTTGTCATTTTGAGTAACTACAAATAGTGTCCAGGGCCTTTAAACTTGCGTTTTGTTAGCGAGAGCAAATCACTCTCCTTAATTCATTCTTTTGATTTAGGGAGAGCGATTTTAAAATCACTCTCCTTAATTCACCTTTTGATTTAAGGAGAGCGATGCACAGCTCTCCTCAGATTTATTAAAATGAAGGCCTGCAAAGGTCAACCAGCTTAACTGGTTGTGTAGTTCTAGAGTTACATAAATGTGAACTGAGGCATGTTGGTTGCATTGAATTGATCAAAAAGCCGAGAAATACTGTATTAAATATTAGTGTTTATTTCAACCAATTAGGGACAAGCTTATGATTCATGATACAGCATTGGCCATAAAAAAGGGCGTACTCAAATATGAAACGTGGGAGGAAAGAACTGTAAAAGTACCACGCCAACTTCATTGTCTGAACCATTTTTACAAAAATCACCTCATTTAAAAAAATTTTAAGGCACGTTTAGGCTCCAAAATTTCGCAGGATGTACATTTAAGGTTTGAAATTTAGAAACAAACAAATTATATTTTGGATGTCATACATGCATTTTGACTTTTTTTCCCGATGATATCTGGTATATGAACGCTGCAAGTTTAAGGCAGAAAGCGTACCTCGTGTTATAGTCCACTACTTCAGCCTTTGGCTTGACCAGCGTATCATACACACACTGCAGTTTATCATCAATGACTGTTACTCGGGTCAGTTCTAATGCTTTGACTGTATAGCACTGCAGAGGGGCAAACAATGTCAACGTTAACGGTTAAAATACACACACAAATTCTGCTGTCAATCAGGGTTGTAACTACACACATTTTCCCAAAAAAATTGTGTTTTATTGGGCTATTTGCACAATTTGAAATTTGTTGCAATTTCTTGCATGATGCTATTGCCCACTGGTACAGAGACGAAAAATTTGTGCAGCCTTGCACTGCACTGCGCTTGTTGCGCACGTTTATGTTAAGCCTAAAACACTGCTTGCGATATATGCATTGTGATGCACTGCAAAAGATGTTTAGCACAGCTTGGCTTGCACTATTTAGTAAGCTAGATTTAGTGCAAGCTTTGACAAGAACGCTTGCGCTACTTGCGTAAGCAGTTTCGCAAGCTGTAGTCACAAAGAGAAACTGTACCAGTAATTCTTCTCCTGAAGACGAACATAGCACACTGTTCGAAACATCGAGTTCACACTCGCCAGTTCTTTTCAGAACCACACATATACAAAAAAAATAAATATTCACATGGTGCTACCACAAACCCGTACACATGTTCATTCTTACCATTTCACAATCCAAGGCATAGATTCCTGGATTTCCATCGGCTGGGGGAGACTTGGAAACTGTCTTCATGAATCCGGAAAGATTACTTGTCTTGTCTTCCGTTACATGATACTGCAACAAAAATGTTAGTACAAGTTGTTAATTTTGAATAAAAAATTTAGCCTGTTTTTCCATTCAGTGAAATATTGATTTCATGTTTAAAGGTATATTATGCCCAAGATTGGACGACTTTAGTCTAAGCTTGGGCGAATCGAGTCTAACTTGGAAATCAGAATCACAACTCCGTCTTTCGGAGGAAGCAATTCCCATTATTTTGGAAATTCCAGCAAGTACCCGGCGATTCCGAGTGTTAATGGTGCAGAAAGAGTTAAGAAGTTGATCAGAATTTTGTTTTCTTTAAAATGACTAATCAAGCATCGGTAAGCACAGATTTGATGCAAAAACCCAAATTAAGGAGTGAGAAAAATTAAAGATTAGGAGGAAATACTTTTTCAGCCTGTCTCATATGTTTAGAACTACTAAATTCTTTCCTGCAGAAATATTAACTTTCCAATTTTAGTTCCATTTGTTTTTTTGTTTTTTTAATCAAATTCGAATGGAATTTCGACTCCTGAGCGGAATTGAAATTTATTCCAAAAATGGAACACGGGGGTCAGCCAGAGACTCCAACACACATTCTCCCACCTTAGCAATGCAACAACCCTTGGCTTCCGATGTTCCCGAACAGCAGTTGAAACGACCTTCGATGGATCCACCAACTGCAATAAAATTGTCATGATTTACATTTTAAAAAACAACACGGTGCTGTAGGGAAATACCAATGCATCTTAATGTTAACTTGTAATCAATCAAAACTTGCACCAAACAGTTTTAGGATAATTTATAACATGCTTTTGACGTTGAGACTTTCAATTCAGGCAAAAATCAAATTTTTCGCCTAAAAATTAACAAATATATGAGTACATTCGAAAATAACTTTTGTTTGTCACTGAGCCTACCCTCCGAGGTTTAAAATCTTATTAGCGGCAAAATAAAATCAGCCTGGTGCAACTTGGGATTCAGGTAGGTGTAGCAGTGCTTTCCTCGCCTTCCAACTCTGTGGCCCTAGTTCGAATCCCGTCCGGGTCAGTACGTGGATTGGGTTTCAAGTCCTTGCATGATTCCATGGGTTTTCCTCTACACATGTGTGTTGCGGTTATTTTTCTACACGTGTGTTTAAGGGTTTTTCCTCCCACCTCTAAAACTGAGCATTTCTTCATTTTCTCTTCGCAGGTTTCTTCAGGCTTTCAAGCTACAGTGTCATGGGCACTTTTGAGGAATCCATGGTTTCAGTACCAGAAAGAATTAACAATAATCACTTTTGAAAACCATTCTTTCACAGTGTTAGCAGAAAATGAGTTGAACCAGCGTTTTAAACAAACTTAACAAAATTCTGAATGATGCTGCTGTATAGATGTTTTTTCGAACTCGTCCCAATAATCTGACCTTTGTTGTGCCAGAACTTCCCCCAGTGGTATGAGCAGCTATCCCGTGTGATGTAATATCCATCCGGACGTCGTTGGAAAGACTTGCCACATCGACTGCATACATGCTGGTTAGCTACACAATAAATAAAGATAGATTACATGGTTGGAAAACTGTTGTTACAAATGGCGTTATCTCCATGTATAACTGGGGATGTGTATAATAAAAACCAACATGTGTATAATTAAGTCAGTCTGCCAAAAATAAAGTACAACAGTTTTTAAAAATGGGCACGCGGTTGTAAATGTCAGAAATATACTGGAGTTTTCAACACAAAACAAAGAAAAATCTGGCAGAATTCTTTAACAAAATCAAAAAAGTAAAAGTTTATTTTATATAACAATAATAATATTGGATGTATTTTAGGGTGATAGGAGAATATACCGCACTCGTCATAAAAAATACCGAACTCGCCTTTGGCTCATTCGGTATTTTCATGGTTTATAATATAATCTCATATCACATTCAAAGTCATTCAATATACAATTATTTACAACCTTATTTAGGTAAAAGGATAAGTTTACAGGTCTGGGAATTAGAGAACTAAAACGGACACCTACGATCAGCAGTAGCAGATTTCTTTGTGTCTTCAGTTTTGACGATAGCTTGGCCGGGAGTATCCGATGGACGAGGGAATCTATTACAAACTAGTTCATCTTCATTCAACAGGTAAGGTTTCAGTCGTTTATAAAGGAAGACTCCTATATAGACAATTGAACAAGCAGAGCAAACAATCGTTATTGTATGAAGATACATGTCCTATTTCTTATTAATAATTTTATTTTATTTTTTTAATTCTGCGATAGCAATGTCAAATATCAGAAATTAATTTAACATACAAAAATTCCAGGAATGCTCAGGAAAAATTACCTTTAACTTATAAATTTACAAAAACAAACATTACCTTCATACACGTCATCTTGAGCCGCAACCCTATTCTGCGACCGATTTATGGTGTACGTATGTTGAGTAGCCGGCTTGCCCCCAATGACGGCCTGGTGTGATATACTGCCTTTACTGGTCAATGACGAAGTCTTAGATGGGCTGGGAGTCCTTGCCGTTCGTAGTCTCTTCAATGTGTTGACTGACAGATTGAGATAGATGTTTTTGGAGGTTGCTCGCTTGAACACGCCTTGTTCTTCTTCCAATCCCTACCAAGTACATGGTACAGTAAATAATCAGAGAGTATGATTTATATTAATTAGGGTTCGTTTTGCCTGCCCTCGACGTAACTTGAATAACACTGTACATGGGTCTTTCCACAGTAAAGGGGCATTTTGGCAACAAAGACCATATTTTCTGGAAAATACCTTTGTCTGGTCTCAAAATAAAAGAAAATAGTTTAAGTTGTTCTAAAGAGATAACTTAGGCCCAAAAATGGTTACAAATAGTGTGACATCATGCCTTTCTAAAACCCTGTGTACCAATTTCCAATATATGCTCGTAACCCGAACCGGGACGGACACTTGTGTTACATTTTAGGCCGTCCCGGTTACAAGCGTATATTGGAAATTTGTACACACTATTTGTAACCCTTTTGGGGCCTAAGTTATCTCTTTAGAACAACTTAAACTTATTTCTTTTATTTTGAGACCAGACAAAGGTGTTTCCTCGAAAATATGGTCTGTGTTGCCAAAATGCCCCCTTTACTGTGGAAAGGCCCAAATACTAATCATTGGACCAATTGACCCAAGAGTTGGTATTTGTGGTGCTTGACCTGGTTGTAATTTTTTCCCCATAACATTTGCCTTTTTAAAAAATTAATAATCCAGGCGTCAACTGGTTAAACTTGACCCACCTTGTCAAATGCCTCTTGCTCCGTCTCCGTTGTCTTAAGGAACTCATCAATGAAGACATTCAGATATCGCTGTCGGGTGTTGGAAGGAACTTTGCTTGCTGAGTCGGGTGGAATGATTGGTCTTGGGTTCACCTGCATAATCAATTCAACAAAGACACACTGATTACAGGACAGAGAAAAGTTGTGTTTGAAGGGAAAACCTAAGGAGTACAACCACTGTGCCTCATACATGTAGATCAGCTAGTAGAGCATCTGCCCAGTGTGGCAAAGGTCTTGGGTTCAAATCCCGATAATAATAAGTAATTGTGCACCCTCTCCAAACCAAGCCTGAGGGAGAGCACATCACATTAAAAATCTAGTTTTAAAAATGAGGACTTTATGATTTTTCAGTAAAAATTCAGAAATCACATGAAATACGTTAAGCATGTTAAGGGAATTGTGTTGGTCCATCCGATGTTAAATGGATGCAATTTGCCCATTCACGACGCAGCTCTGGTATTTAACACCATATAAAACTAAGCTCATTTTCCTGTGAACACACTAAAAAATCTAAGCATGCTTGAGTACACAGGACTCGAACCCACGACCTCCTGCATACCATATCTTTGTTATTTGTTCTATAAATACTCACGGAAGGCCTTAATTTTTCACGTACTTATTTCCTCATATTGAAAACGAACGTGATAAACAATTCAATCAGTGTCAATTTTGATGTCACTGTGTGTCTTAGAACAATTTTACACGGCAAAAAAAAGTAAGTGCGAAATTAAGACCGCATGAATTTTAATAGGACACTCCAAGAATAATTTGGATTTTGTACCGACACATGACTGAATTAGTTTCAATCTACTTACCGTTTCTGCAAACACAAGTTCTACAACGCGTGGCTGTTTTGCAGGTGAAGTACCTGTGGCTGTTGTGGCCTTGCGTTTCCTTGACGTGCTAGTACTTGCAGTACTAGCACTAGTACTAGTAGTACTCAACTTGGTTTGTTTGGTTTTAGTACTTGAACCTTTCTTCCTTGTGGTTTTAGTTTTCCGTTTAACCTTAGATTTACTACGAGTCTTAGTCTTTGTACTTGTGCGTTTTGTGGTCGTCTTCTTTTTAATTTTCTTAGCTTTAGCTTTAGGCATCTTGGACAAATGTATGGATTATATTATTCTGTACTTTATATGTAATACCCACTGCAGTACATTTAGTATACAATGTACATTATTACTGTGTACATCAGCTGCAGCAGAATACATGCATACAGTACACTACACAACAATGAATAATGGAATAGACAGACAGTGTAGAGGGCAAAGTGCACAACAATGCACTCACTACATTGTGTGAACACAAGAAACTAGACCACATCCTGACATTAGTAAATAGCGCCCTCTGTTGGCCAAGTTCAAATCAAATAGCTTTAAAGGGGCACTATATCATTTGCAGTGAGCCAAAATGTTACTTCATGAGTTGACAAGAAAAACTACTCTAGAGTTGATAGCAATGGTAACAAACACCACACAAATTTACTTTGATCCTAATTTGTAATTCTTCATGGGTTTCCTCACGCTTGCGAGTGACAATGCAGTGGGCGCTTTAGAAGAATCCTTGGTATGAATACCAGAAAGAAGAAATAATAATAATAAAATCCATAGATAGATGTTCAAGGTTTTCTGAAGCATTGAAGCATTGAAACATCTACATGTAAGTAGCTAAAATTTCTTCCTTAGATATGTTACACTCTTATTCCACGAATCTGTAAAAAGTTTTATCTTGCAAATGATACATAGGGCCTTCAAGTCATATTATCGATACTCTTAACTTGAATGAACATGCAAATATAGGCCCACATATCACCTGTGGTCGCGCAGACTAGTAAAATTTGAGGAGGACTCGTAAAACATTTATTTGACTATAGTCCTATGGGCTACCAAAAAATTCAAGTTAATTTCGACCCCTGTAATATCCCTAACTTATTGTGATTAGTGTACTTACCTTTTTGGGTAAGTGAGCCACTCTCCTTTCGCCCTTGGGTGCTGTAATGGCCGTGGTCTTGCTGGCGGTTTCCGCACTATACCCAATAGAATATTTCTGCTGAATCTTGGTATTAATTCCCGTCGCTGGCGACGATGTCGGTAATCTATTCCCCGAGTCTGGTCTGACTTGCGACCCAGGAATGTGAGCTACTCTCTTTTTGGAGAAATCGCTTTTTGCATTTCTAGGGTCGTACGAGTTCGTTGTTGTCGGTGGCTGGGATTTTTCCTCTTTTTGTTGTTGCTGTTCCCGGAAGCGTTGTTGAGCCTGCATGTAGCGATTGTGGCAAACCTGACGAGGGCTTGGCTTGGCCATTGGTCGTGGCGTGCACTTCTTGTGTCGCACCTGGTACAAATTAATCAATCTCATTTTATAAATTCATCATTTGTAAATTATCAGTTCACAAACGCAGGCCTTGAAGTTTGTTTATTTATTTATTTATTTTTATTTAATGGGTTTATTAAACTTCAGTTCACAGCCCGTAGGCTGAATTGCATGAAACTTACAAGTATGTTCCATCTAAACATCGAGATACATTGGCAGCCAATGGCCAGAGACACCGGGAATCCCCTTACTCTTCACCTTACTCTTTTAAGTGCGTTACACAACACACTAGACCAATGGCTTAAATACATCCCTTCCGAAGGATGGAGCAAGTGTGTAAGTGCCTTGCTCAAGGGCACATGTACCACGGCCAGGTATCAAACCTGCAATCCCAAGTTTTCAACCGAGTATTGCGAGTCAGTGACCCAAATCACTCGGCCACGGTACCCCACAACACTAACTGAGGCCACCAAGGCCAATGGCCTCATGCCCTGCAAGTTAGCCCTGATGCCCCTTTAAGATATTCTGAGACCATTTTGACCAGCATGTCCTATCTCGAGCCATAGTGAACAAGTTCAATTTTGTAAGTCTTGTATGTATACACTGACCAGTACAAATTTGGAACAAAGTTAGCCATGGTGTCCCTCCAGTTGGCCTCGCCGCCCTTCGAAATTCAAGCAAAATCAAGGCCGGAGTGACTTTAAGAGCAGGTTTTAAAGTGCAAAAAGGTTTCATACACGTACCTGATCAAATCGCGACACATGAGCAACTCTTTGCTTTCCTGTTGACAAAACAAGGTCTTCCATGTTTGGTTGTGGCGGCTAGAAAAGAAGAATGGCAAAAATGAAACCGTCTGTTAACTTTTGATTTTTCAATTTTCTGCTCGCTCAAACCAACTTGTTTACTCGCTTATCAATCTGTTTGGTGAAAGCTTTAAAACGGTCCACATTTTCATGTAGTCAGCGCCTCCTAAATCTTATCTCAGGATTCCCATTTTTTCATGAAAACAAAATTCCCTGATTTTTCCCCGATGAATTTTTACAATTCCAGAATAATTATTTCGACCTATTTCCAGTTTGACACACCATTCAATCAGTGCGTCCAATAATGGATTACATAAAAACACTGAATGTTTTTTCTTTTGAACTAATCAAATTCTCTGACTTTTTCCCGACTTGAGGCATTTTTTTCCTTAAATTTCCTGACTTTTCTCCGACTGGAAAAAAGGAAAACTCATTTTCCAGTTACCCCGATCTCCGGGAGGGGAGGGGGTATTTTTTATATTTTTTAAATTTCTTTAATTGTTTCTTTATTTGTTTGTCTTGGTTTCGATTTCAAATTCTGTGAAACCCCAGAGTTGAAATGGCTAGGTTCAAGTATAAGAAACTAATTACCTCTTTGAACTTATCCAGTTTTTCAGGTTCCTTCAATGGCGTACTTAGGGGGCCCTCTTGGAAAATTCTCAAGCATTCTTCAAACGTGTCGGAATCGGAGAAGCTCATGTCCAAGTCATCAAGATCATTATCACTCAGTGCTGTGTATTCGTGGTCCGAGCTGGCATCAACTTGCGAGACATTATCGTCAACAACTTGTGCCCGAACTGGAGATTTTGTATTTTTGTTTAGGACGGTTGATGGTTCACTCTTAGATTTAGAGTTTTTTGGCTTTGCTCTTTCCACCGGTTTGGATTTTTCATCTTGTTTACGGCTGCGCAATTCTCTTCTACAACTTTCTTTATCAGTTCTGCCGTTAAATTTTTCTTTTGTCAAACTTTCTCTTTCGTCTTTCTTTAAACTACTGGTTGTCTTTGTGTCACTAGATTTCTTGGAGCTACTAGACGATCTTGAATCAGATCTTAAAGTTTTGTCATCGCTGCTTGTCTTTGAACGGACAGCTGGAGGAATCTTTAAAAGGGAACTACCCTGTTTTTTACTGCGTTGATGTTTATCACCCTGTAAACCATTTCTCCCGTCAGTACTGGAGCAGCCGTCGCTGATTAAATTGATTTCATCCACACTTTGCTTAATCATTTGAAGATCAGAATCACTGTCGCTGACTTCTCCAAATAAGAGTTTAGCCGAGTTACTTTTGTTTGCGACTCTTGCGGCCTTTTGGCTAGTTTCACCGGATGTTTTGCCGATTCTAGACCGACGCTTTAAGTTCAGAGTTCGTTTTTTCGGCTTTTCGTCGGACGAACTTGAACTGCTGATGACAATGACGCTGTTGGACTGAGGTTGTTTGACTGCCTCTGCAGAATTGCTAGTTTCCGGTTTAGTGGAAGCCTCAGATTTAGCACACTTTTGTTGATCCACGTGATTATTTTCAGTCTTAATGTTTTTCAACGGTTCTCCCAAATCGTCTTTCTTCAACTGACCGTCATTTATACTTTCCTCAGCTTGAAATTTAGTCAGCGGTTTCTTTCTTTGTGCACTGGTATTCATTTGAACTTTTTGACTTTTTTGTTCAGTCATTTTACTGAAGAAGTTGGACAGTTGGTCCGATGAAACCTTGGGAACCGGTTTAATGCCTGATGTGACTTTACTGTCATTTTGGGGTTCTTTTTTCTTTTTATTTTGGTGATCTCCTTTGGGCAACGCCGATTTCGCAGTTTCTTTTACTTTACCATCACTTTTGGGGGATTTAGGTTTGGTCGCGCCATTATCCTTTTTCTCTGATTTCTCTTTTTGCATACTTGCCGAGATTTTTTTGACAACTTCCGTTGATACTTTCTTCTTTGCTGGAACTTTTTTTGTCGAGTCTGTTGTGACAGGTTTAACTTTCTTCTCTGTCTTGTCGTTGTTGGAGCTTACAGCGCTTCGCACAGACAGCTGGCTTAAGTATTCTGTGGGGTCAAGACCATTCAAACCGGATTTTTCCTTGTCGCTGTCATCTGTGGGATTGTAGCCATAGGTAGGGGTGAAACTCTCGTTGTCGGACGGTGGGTGGAAACTTACATCAGTCGGGAAACTTGCTTGCGTTATCTCGCTCAACCAATCACTGTCAATTCCGTCATTTTTGTCAACAACTTCATTAACCTGATCATCGTCGGAGCATTTTTGTCTCTTTCGAGGAGGCTCCTCATCCGAAGACGATTTCTTATCTCCAATCTCATCTTCAGCTATGACTAAATTTCCATCATCTGACGACTCCCCGGCATCAAGATACGGAAGCCTGGTTTGAAGACCAGACGCACCCGAAGTTTCTTTGGAAGCAAAATTTGAGAAGGGGTCGTATTCCCCTTCGCTGCCTGGCTTCGACTGAACATCATCCACAGAGTATTTGCGCGTCGGAGTGTATTTCACTTTCGCGAGAGATGAACCACTCTCATCATTGTTCAAAGGGTCATATTGTTCAGTATTATGACTAGGATCATCAGCTTCATCAAACTCAAATAAACCATCTTCGTCCACTGACTTGACTGGAGCATCTTTGAAAGTGCTTGTGTATTTCTTGACATTTCTCCGTGGCCATGTCTCCTTGACATTTGAAATGTTTTTCTTAACATTATCACCGCCAAGTTCATCCCGAATCTTCTCTGAATCTTCGGTTCTTGGCGTGTCCTCATTACTTTCCAACTTCTTGGACTGCGACGAACCTCCCAATATAATTCTCGCTTCTTCACTTGAAGTAAACAACGAGTCATTTTCTAGAGGATCATATTCGTACATCCCCACAGGAGAGTCTTGAACAAGGGAATATTTGTCGGACTTGATGTCTACGGACAGTGTAGCCTTAAAAGGATCATACTCTGAATCATCTATGTCCTCATTTGCCAAATCATCAATCTTATACTTCTGTGAGGTTGCCTCGTTTTCCGCAGTAATCTGGTGCAGCGGTGTCGGTACGTAAGTTGGAGTTGCGGTTCCCTTGGAGTAGGTTGGAGTTGCGGTTCCCTTCTTCGAGGTTTTGGCAGCCATTTTATGCCGCCTTCTCGCCAGAGCGATCTCCGCAATTGGAGTGGGCACATATTGCACGCTGGTGTCTTTGCGCTTCTCCTTGTGGGGTTTAGATGTGGGAACAGTGGGCGTAGTCTTGCATTTAGACACGGCGGGTGGTTGAGCATCTGGAACGAGGCAGTTGCCCACATCGGCCGTTTCAGGATAGACGTCATCGATGCTTCCCTTGCGTCTTGCTGTTGTTGGTCGTTCTGTATGTGTGTATTCAGTGGATAAACATGATATGCTAATGAGACAGCCTTTTTAATTCTTGAATTTAACCAGGGAGTATTTTTGGCAAAAAAATACCAATAATTTTAAAAAGGCAAATGTGATTGGCCAAAAGTTAGGTCAAGCACCACAAATAACGACTCGTGACTTTGAGAGTCATTTCTACATTCATTGTATGAATCTTCTCACCAAAATATAATACTTTGCAACACTTTGAGACAGCCGCCATAAAGCCAGATTAGTTCAAGTTCAAAACAGTGTGTACAATGGTGGGGGCGGGGTGGTAGTTGACGGTGTTTTCCAGTCATTAATATAATAAGGCATATGTGAAAAGGCTGATTGCTCATCAGATATATTATTATATCATTTACTGCACAAAACACACACAAAACTCATGGCTGAAGAAACAAAATGGAAATTTGGGACTATTTTAAGTTTTATTTTCTTGTGAGCAGTGTAATATGCACAGGGCCTTTAATACAACAGTGTAGTTTTTTTTTTTCCCCTTTTTCCTTCTTGAAAGAGGAATTTCGCAATCCTGACAACAGCCCATGGTGTCTCCCTCTTTGCACCAAGTTTGCCCCAAATAATCCTTTTCCATGAAGATAAATATATTGGTATTTTTCTTTGACAATGTAGGCCTATATATGCATCAAGTGCATGTAGGATATTGAATTTGGTTGGTGTGCTCTCTGACATAAAATTTAGAATGTTACATTTGTGTCTTAGAAATAAATTGTCCCTCAAATTCTCTTGCAAGGATTCGGTTAGTTCAAAATACAAATTTTCAAACAAATATTGAATCTTGATCAGAACAAAGATTTGTTGAATACAGTGAACGCACTGTATGTAATATTTTTACATGGTTTATATGTTATAACAAGGAAAATCCTGGGTGTCCGTGTATGGTAAATTGGTAATAAATCCGGAAATGTGTAATTTGAGATGCAAGTACATGTAATTCATCCATCAACGGTCGTTGGAGTTACACCAATCTCCAGATTCTAGGAGTATTTTTAAAAATTTGTTTCCCCTGATTTTTTGTAAGTCAGTCTCATAGATATGTGGGGCGTTACTATTTCCCAGAAAATACAAAAAAAAAACACACTGGAAAACACCAGAAAAACACTAAATAACGTAACACACCAGAAAACTTATTACATACCGGAAAACACACTCAAGTGTTTTCCGGTATTTTCCAGGTGTTTTCCAGTGTTTTATTAGTGTGTTTTCTGGTGTTGTTCAGTGTTTTATTAGTGTGTTTTCGGGTGTATGCTGGTGTTTTTCAGTGTTTTCCGGTGTGTTTTGGGGTGTTTTCCGGTAAATAGTATTATATAAAATGAAGCTTTTGCGGACTCCGTGCGTTTCTGAAACTGTGCAGCACAGAGCCCAAATCTGATGCGCGTGCTCGCTGGGCACAACCAAGCACAGCAAGGTGTGAACTCACTGACAATTGCGGACGTCCCTTTGTTCCTCTTTTGTTTGGACATAGTCTATTTTTCCTTACTCTCGTTGGTTTTGTACAGGAGCCAATCGCGGACGATATTGTTCTCTTTGTTAGACCTCCCTAAAACGCGCTCGTCGTGCATTAAGTGAATGGATTTCGCGTGTGTGCTACGCGCGCAAGAGTACAGTAAAAAAAAAAATACTGTACAACAATAACAAAAGCACATGCAGTTGTAAACTGAAATCTTTCAAATCTTTCAAAACAAAGCTTCATTTTATATAACAATAATAATATTGGATGTCTTTTCAGGTGATATGAGAATATACCGCACTCGTCATGAAAATACCTAACTCACCTTCGGCTTGTTTCATATTTCCATGACTCGTGCGGTATATTCTCATATCACCCTCAAAGCCATCCAATATTATATAATTACCGATATATGTGTTGTACACAAGGTCTTAGGTGATGGCCATGTTGGCATGTACTGAATTATAATTCTTAATGAAATAATCACATAATAATCAACAGTCCCATCATATTGTTATGCCTTAGAGCGGACCCAACTGGGGTTGTCTTGGCACCAACCACGAGAATAGCCTAAGTACAAGTGGCGACCATTGAACGGAATTCTTTCCGCAAAATTTAGAACGCCTCCTTCGTCATGATGAACTTCATGATTGATGTCCTTTTGACATGTTTGATTTTGTCACGATTGTTAAATTATTTTACATCCGTGAATGGTTTATCTCCCACTAAAATCACTTTTGTGACGCACTGACTACTAAATTTTCTTCATCCACAAACTGGGCATCCACTGATCGCTTTATTGCCTACCTGTATCAGAAACACGGACATGTCGGAAATGACAATAAGATCTGCGACACGTCCCATTGCCTTGTGCGTAAAATGGACAGTTCAAACCGCGGAAATTGCCGCTGCTTGTAAACATAACGACGGCTTTACTAGAAAACGTAATTAATTTACAGTAATCTTCATGGATAAAGGAATTTATATTTCAAAAAACTAAACCCGGTTTGCCCTTTTTGAAGCAGAATACAACTAATTTTTGGCAGATACATCGCACTGGTTTCCGACTGCAATATTTCGTTCTTGTCTGCTTGTCAAAAAATAAATGTGCATAAATTGAACAGCGCCACCAACGTCCAGTACGAGCTCCCACCTTTATTCAAAATTTCTCTAAAAATGGTATAGGCCTACATGTCCAATATTTCCAATACTTGAATAGTATTCCAAACGAGTGTGTTTTGTAAGTGCTATTGTAATGTATTCTATTGATACAAATGGGTGAAATTTTGGACGTCTCCCGAGGACCTTCAGATTATTTTAAATGCACCCGGTAATTCTCTCGTCAAACCATCGGTTGGCTAAAATTTGCAAATCGATCTGACCCGGGGGAACTTTATTTATTTATTTTATTACATTTTATTAACAGGCTATTAGGGGTGCTCTTTGTACAATATCGTTATAGACTCTCTCTGGGGGCGCTCCTACTCCCCCATAGGGGCGCTCCTTGTACAATATTTCTTATGGACTCCCCCTAGGGGCGCTCCTACTCCCCCTAGGGGCGCTCCTTGTACAATATCGTTATGGACTCGCTCCAGGGGCGCACCTACTCCCCCTAGGGCCGGGCGCTCTTTGTACAATATCATTATGCATGGGCTCGCCTCTAGGGGCGCTCCGAGCTACTCCTCCTAGGGGCGCTCATTGTACAATATCGTTATGGACTCGCTCAATCCAATTGAAGAACCTACCGAAACCATTTCAATCCAATTGAAGAACCAACCGAAACCATTTCAATCCAATTGAAGAACCTACCGAAACCATTTCAATCCAATTAAAGAACCAACCGAAACCATTTCAATCCAATTGAAGAACCAACCGAAACCATTTCGATCCAATTGAAGAACCCTTACCAAAATTTCCAATTCATTACCAATTGGGACATTTTACCAATTGAGTTTTGGCACTCCTCAATTGGAACCAATTGGGAAAAAGACGTCTTATTTAGGTCGTATACATTACTTATACATATTCATACATTACTTATACACTAATGATACACTACTGATACACATCATACACTACTGATACACTACTTACACACTACTCATACATTATCTTTATGCGCGACTTCTATTTATGCTCCACAAAAACATGCACCCTGTAACCCATGGTTGGCACACACCTACTAACCGAATACCAAATCTAATTATAATCTTTCGCCACTTTGAGTTTGTTCATTCCCGACAATTGCAAATTGCCTATTATCAAGCAACAACCCATTTACAAAAATCAAAACAACTGCCAAAACTGAAGCAAATTACCTTTTTTACACGGTAAATATCTGTTCAGTTACATGATCCCACAATGCATTGCAACTTCTAAAACCAACTTAAAACCAATTAAACCCAATTCATTCCAATTGAATTGGAAATTATGGTTACAAGGGAACCTACCGAAACCATTTCAATCCAATTCACGAACCTACCGAAACCATTTCAATCTAATTCACGAACCAACTCAAACCATTTTAATCCAATTCACGAACCTATAGTACCGAAACCATTTCAATCCAATTCACGAACCAACTCAAACCATTTCAATCCAATTCACGAACCAACTCAAACCATTTCAATCTAATTCACGAACCTACCGAAACCATTTCAATCCAATTCAAGAACCAACTCAAACCATTTCAATATAATTCACGAACCTACCGAAACCATTTCAATCCAATTAACGAACCAACGCAAACCATTTCAATCCAATTCACAAACCAACTGAAACCATTTCAATCCAATTCAAAGTTGAAAGTTTCGTGACTTAACCGTGATAAGCGTATAGGAGTAATCTTTTCTGCTGCATACATGCAACGGTGAAGCCAAAATGTCGGTGAAAAGGCTCGCGACTGGGACAAATTGTAGCCTAAAAATACTGTCACCAGACCGTATAGTTGTCAAAAGTTATCCAACACAAGAAACCGTATTGATACTTGCAGGTAGGATGGTTGAAATGGTTTCAGTTGGTTCTCGAAATTGGATCGAAATGGTTTCAGTTGCGGTTTTCGAATTGGATTGAAATGGTTTCAGTTGCGGTTCTCGAATTGGATTAAAATGGTTTCAGTTGCGGTTCTCGAATTGGATTGAAATAGTTTCAGTTGCGGTTCTCGAAATGGATTGAAATGGTTTCAGTTGCAGTTCTCGAAATGGATTGAAATGGTTTCAGTTGCGGTTCTCGAAATGGATTGAAATGGTTTCAGTTGCGGTTCTCGAATTGGATTGAAATGGTTTCAGTTGCGGTTCTCGAAATGGATTGAAATGGTTTCAGTTGCGGTTCTCGAATTGGATTGAAATGGTTTCAGTTGCGGTTCTCGAATTGGATTGAAATGGTTTCAGTTGCGGTTCTCGAATTGGATTGAAATGGTTTAAGTAATTGGTTCTCGAAATGGATTGAACTGGTTTCAGTTGTTTCTAGAATTGGATTGAAATGGTTTCAGTTGGTTCTCGAATTGGATTGAAATGGTTTCAGTTGGTTCTCGAATTGTTTGGATTAAAAATTTAATAGTTTCAGTTGGTTCTCGAATTGGATTGAAATGGTTTCAGTTGGTTCTTGAAATGGATAGAAATGTTTTCAGTTAGTTTTCGAATTAGATTGAAATGGTATTAGTTGGTTCTGAAATTGGATTGAAATTCCAATTGGAGAAAAATTGACAGGAGGCCGGAATAACAGACCAATTGAAACCAATTCAGTACCAATTGGAAATTCCAATTGGACGAAAACAATAAGCAGAAGGAATAACAGACCAATTGAAACCATTTCAGTACCAATTGGAAATACCAATTGGAGGAAAATATTTACAGGAGGAATAACAGACCAATTGAAACCAATTCAGTACCAATTGGAAATACCAATTGGAGAAAAAGAATCGGACAGGAGAATTAACAGACCAATTGAAACCAATTCAGTACCAATTGAGGACCAATTGGAGCCAATTAAGACCAGTTCATTCCAATTCAAAAATCAATTGGTTTGAATAGGTCGTTTTCAGTAGGGAGGGGCGCTCCTACTCCCCCTAGGGGCGCTCCTTGTACAATATCGTTATGGACTCGCTCTAGGGGCGCTCCTACACCCCCCACCCCCCAGGGGCGCTCCTTGTACAATATCGTTATGGACTCGCTCTAGGGGCGGACCTACTCCCCCTAGGGGCGCTCTTTGTACAATATCGTTATAGACTCGATCGCTCTAGGGGCGCTTGGAACAGATCATACACCACTTACCGGCGAGAACAGCTAGGTTACCCGTCATGGTGTCAAGAACCATGGAGGAAATTAAAGGCAACACTCGTCAGCAATGCGCTACGTATGTGCTACGTATTTCGTGGCACGAATTTGGCGAGCGCGCATTGCTGACGATCCTATGCATTTAAGAGCGCCCGCGTATTTAACTTTAAGACCGCCCGCGTCGAGCTCGACCCAAATTAAAATCAATTCTATTCCGCACTAAAATATAAAAGGAGGGCGCTTTTCAAAGCGGGACTCTTTAAAATTCACACGTGACTCTGGTCATGGACCATGCTCTGGTCAATGACCTAAAGGCTTGCAAACGATGGCTCCATGCAAGGCTTTATATTCGATTTGGTTTAACTTTAGGTAATAAAAATCGCTTAAGACTGTCTGAACTAGCTCTCATGAAGTTGCACGCCACTTTTGCATGTATTACATTTATCAATTGATGTAAATCGAGCATATCGGCAATTGATAATCGATGGTAAAATGTGCACGAAGCCTGGATCCGAATCCGAATCATTTGTTTCGAAAACGCGGAAAGGTCATCTGGATTTCCCGCCAGTACACGCACATGCCATCTCACATGTGTTTTATCTAGGTCAGGCCACATAGAGCACACTTGCCAAGTTGCCATCGCATGTACGCAAACAACACAAACGCAGTTGGTGCAGCAAGCTGTTTACTGTAGGCACAGTGCTGCATATTCCGACCTTGTTTTCTTGCAAGTAGCTACATTTTTGGGCTAGGCAAGTTTCTAACTATTAAATGATTGTACAAATTTGAGGTTGACATAGCCTGGTTGAAATTCATATTCGACTAGTGAAGGTTTTTTATCTTGTTTCAACCCGTTTCATTGTATTTTGACTTGCAAAATTTGCTAGGCAGCTAGGCATGGGAATTCGGAAAGAATAAAGTTTAGAAACCTTATCGACGGACGTTCTCAATGCATCATCTGATTGGATTGGATGACAAACATTGCCAGCGAAGTGTGCATAAACCTCTGATTGATTCTTGAACTCTTTGGGTTTCGTGAAAAAAACTGTCAGTTGGCCTCCGCCTCTTCATAGGTTTTAATGCACACTTCGCTTACAATGTTTGTCATCCAATCCCATGATGCATTGAGAACGTTGATAAGGTTTATTGCAAACACTACATATGTCACTTGTCAGAGAACTTTCTCTGTTCAAATTATCACCGATGCATTACTAGAATTAGGCCTACTCGGAAGATACAATTCATGCAAGTGTTCACTTTCTTCCGGATGGACAATTTCAACGGTGGATTTCGTGGATTGGTGCAAAGTTTACCATTCCCTTTTACACTCACACTGCACAGCTTTTCTATCCCTTTATTTATGCTGTTTGAAGCTGGCTCTCTGTCGTTCACAAGTGCATCTCCTCACTTGCGACGGACATGGTTGGGACTTTTAAAGGCATCAGACGGCATTAATATATTATTAGGGATTTTTAGATTGTGTGAACGTGGACCTTGTAGCTTGTTCACGTTGACCGGTGATGCGCGTCCACCACATAATCTACTTCTGTCAACTATCATTGGAAACATTTTAGATGACACTGGACATACATGACATACGTGCACTGTCCACACGTGCACTGTCCACTGTCAACATCATGATCATGTGACCCAATGGATGCGCGCGTATTAGAGTTTTCACGCGCTAGTAGCTGCAGAGGGTTTTATGGTGGCGCACAAGGGACATCGCATACTGCAGATTATGAGATATCTTTGCAAATATTTAAGATATCGCAAATATCTTTGCAAACAATGCACCGGTATTTGCGATGTCGTATAATTCTGTGCAAATGTGTTTGCAAATATTTGCAAACATATTTGGTAAAAAATACATGTATACGACATGTATAATAATATTTATATCAAGCTCTGAATTTTCATGACATTGTCATAGCATTTGTACACAAGGATGCAAGTCTTTGCCAAGCCTAATCAAGTAAAATTTGTAAAACATTCATTATTAGATTGCATCACTGACTGAAGTCAAGATGTGGATTCAGGTTCGCTCGTTTGATGGTCAGAAATCCATCCGTGTGGACAACCTCTCCAAATTGACAAAAATTGAGGAGTTGAGACCCAAACTTGTGGATTCCTTTGAAGCTCCGCCAGAGAGACAGCGCCTCTTTTATCGAGGGAAACAGGTATGGTGAGCTTGAGGACATGTAGGTCAGAAGTTAGGGGTTCATTACCATGCATGGACATCCAGGATTTGCCTTTTTAGGATCTATAAACCATGTAAAAATGTTAGTTTAATTATAAAAACAAACAAATTAAGAGGGAAAGATGTCAATAACTAGGGAAAAACTTAGAAGTTTTCAAAGTTGCCTCATAGGTTTAGTGCGTGGGTGTCCGTGCATGGTAATCTTTCCGAAGTTAGAAGTTATTAACCATCCATAAACGTATATTTTGATGAAAACAAACCACGCAAACTAATAGGTATGCTGGGATGGCACATATCGTCTTATGTCTTGCACTAATAAATGCACCTATGGCATATGAACACCAGAAATTGCAAATTCGATTATAAAACCTTTATACTTTTGACAAATGTTACGAATATTTATTTATTTATTTATTTATTTACTGTTTAAATTTTTTAATTTTTTTTTAATCACTGATTTTTGCTATGCAGCTTTCTATGGCAGCGTGCACACACGTTTTCAGCGACCGGTAGAAAGTTTTCACTTTATGCAACGTGTGTGCAGCATACAGTGTAGGCATTATTTTTTTCAACCAGTCAGCTACAACACAGAGCAAGGAGCAGCATGGAAAAGGCATTTAGCTACATAGATACAGGACTTCGTTTGCATCTGCTGGGCAGAAATTTAGTTAATGTAGAAATCGTAAACAAGTGTAGACACATTTGCTTAGAAAATTCTGGATCGATTAATGATAAAATTTGGTAAAATTTTGTTACAACCGGGAAAAATAAGAGGAAAGAAATTAAAATAAAATTTTAAAAATCTGAAATTTCACCAAAAGTGATGCGTGCGGGGATGATAATCTAATGCGGCCTCTAAGATTGTGGCATAACCTCCCTAACAGCTCCCAAATACTGCTTGAGTTGACGAGGCAATTGAGATTGTCTTGCCAAAAGACACAAACATGAACACGTTCTGGATTCTAAGCATATTTTCTTGTTTTCAAATTGCAGTTGGAAGATGGCCAAACATTGTTTGATTACAACGTCGGCCTGAATGATATCATCCAAATCATGATAAAAGCCCCCTCTACGTCGCCGGTAGCTGTGACAATTGATGAATCAACGACCCAGCAAAGCAAACCCGACAGCGGCTTTGTGTCTGAGACCAGCGACTCGGAACATTCCGTCTCCGGTAGTCATTCAAGTGAGACGGGTAATCACTTGGAGGCTAAACCGTCCACAAGCGCCGAAAAAAGGGTCGGAGCAACATACCAGGTACATGCAGGAATTATCGAAATAGAGGCACTAGTTAGTTTAATGCCCTAGTCACATTCAAGGTGTGATTACCCATGACCATGTCAGTCGTGCGACTTGGGCTGGTCTTGGCCCGGTCATGGGTCTTCAACTGGTAACAGACTTGTGGCACAACTGATCGCAAAAATATATGTAATGGACCAGTTCCATGACTATGCACAACTAGTCAGGCTACTGGTTGTGCGACTTGTCGTGCGACTTGTGCAATTAGTCGTGCACTTGCACAACAAGTCCTACAACTAGTCGTGGGATGCTGAGCGACTGTGGAAGGACGGGAGAGTCCCATGATCAGCCATGACCACATAAGACACCCAAGAGTTGTCACACGACCATCTGGAGACCTAATTAAGACTAGCTTAAGATTTTAGACAAGTAACGACAATTTTGGTCACGGCCAGGTTTTTAACATGTTCGAAAACTTCCCTGCGACCGATTTCGGTCTTGTGAGATGCGAATACTCAAGACCACCCAAGACTTGTTGCAGGACCTTCTTAAGATTCCTTGCGATCGTAACCTGTTGTAAATTGTCCTATCCTGTGCCTGGGGCTTTAGGACCATTCCGTATACCAGAATAAAACTCATTACTTTCAGTTTACTTATAAATTTGCTTCTCACTTTTTAATAAAATGTTTATTTTGTTTTTTAAGGGAAATTGTGGGCTAACAGTGGCAGATCCAGCCTCATTAAAATGGAATCCATTGTATTTCTGTATTTTAATGAGGCTGGATCCGCAACTGGCCAAGAACAACAAACTGGCAAGCATTCAGCAAATTGAATATGGTGTTTTGTCCTCGGTGTGGTGAGAAAGGTCACTTCTGATTGGCCGAGAAAAGTTGCTGGTTAATATTCTTGCCTCTGATTGGTCATTGAGTAGATGCGATTACAACATACAACAGCAACGGGCAAAAAAGGTTAGGGTTTGTTTCGCTTTTACCCGCCGTAACAGGAAACAAAAAGTGTATATTTTTCTTTAAGAATTGTCTTGCGAAAGTAAGAAAACTACAGGTTGTAGGAATGAAGAAGTTGGTTGTTGCCACAAAAGTGACTACTGCAAACAAGTTTTACAACTAGGATTTTGTAAAAAAAAATTACTGACATTTTCAACCACCCCGCTTCCCCTTGTTCTGTCCCTAATATTACAGTGTTTTGTGTCTCAGGTTGGTGATCTCATCGATGCGTTGGATCTCAGTATCGGCGCGTGGTTTGAAGCCGATATCATCAAATTAGCCTCCGCGCCATCCGACGAGAACCAGAATTACGATCACCTATCCACCAAAGACTCTGCCAATGCCGTGGATGCCAACCATAATATCTCTGATAGTTTCACGATTCAGCCAAACTCTGAGGACGTTCACAATGAGAAATAATTGGTCAATGGAGAAAAGAACGTAAAGAACACTCTTACCTCGGATAATAAAGACTTGCCCACTAATGATACGCAAAAAGACACTGATATTATGAAAGAGACTACGCAGGAACAATGCGCTGAGAACGCGACAACGCAAAATCATTCTGCATGTGCAGTGGGTAGTGATGGATTCATATATCATGTCAAATTTGAAGGGTAAGTTATAAAATGCATTTTCAAAGTTACGCTTGCGCATACGTGATCACCAGTGCATCCCAATAGATCCTTCGCACAGGCAGCCATAACAAGCGGCAATCATATATTTGAGTGCACACGCAACAGTGTCATCTGTTTTGTTCGAACGCATTCGTCGTCTGCTTTACTTGTGTCAACGTCGACATTTTCAAGTACAGTCATTGGTAATGTTTCCATTTTGGGATGATTATCACTACCGCAGAAGACCCTTGCCTGTCTCTGACTGAAATATTTTAACAACAGCTGAAAGTTGTGTATCTGTTGGAATATGTGTCTTAAACAGTTTTATGAAATGGAGAGAGCGCTGCTT
This sequence comes from Henricia sp. BOLD:AAB3569, assembly GCA_037783545.1. Taxonomy (NCBI): domain Eukaryota; kingdom Metazoa; phylum Echinodermata; class Asteroidea; order Spinulosida; family Echinasteridae; genus Henricia; species Henricia sp. BOLD:AAB3569. Next base: position 707,090 of record JBBELK010000571.1, read on the forward strand.
AATCAAAAATCGAGTGCTAACATGTTTTAAGAAATTGGCCCCAGGTGTTTTGGCTCGCAGAGTGTGCACAACTCCACTAAGAATGCAAATTTTTGGTGCTTTATGCTCTAGAAAAAAAATGTCTGGAAATGACCCAAGCTGTTTATTCCAACACGTAAAATCTAGAATTTTCAGATACTGTAGAAGCCAATATTTTCGCGTACAGATATTTTCGCGCATTTCAACATCACTGACATTTTCGCGAGTTGTCATTTTCGCGGATGGAAATTATGTTTTGTTTCAGTGATAGCCACAATTGTTGCAAACAATATTTTCGCGGGTTGTTATTTTCGCGGGCTCTGTCTGGTGTGCGAAATGCGCAAAAATAAAACCACCGCAAATATTTCAGCTTTTACAGTAGACCTAAACTATAAAAATCCCCAATGATCATTTCAATATGTGGTTTAAATTTTCCCGCAGGTACGAAGAACAGGGTATACTGGAGTTGCCTGGTAAATACTTGAGACCACGCGCTCGGACCATGATTAGTTACGATGATGTCGGAGTCGACGATGTCGTCATGGTAAACTATAATCCTGATGAACCAAAGGAGCGAGGATTCTGGTACGATGTGAAGGTTACTGGAAAGGTAAAAATCAACGGATTTAAATACATATTACATGATTGGAAAACTTTTAAAAACAGGAACAGCAGCATTACATAACTAAAGAATAATGTTGATAAACTGCCTTGTAGAAATTTCAGCCACATAGATGCAGTAATACTTCAGAAAACCTGAAAAATCCATGCATGGTTTTTCTGTTGAATGAATGGTAAAAAATTGGGGGTTTAAATTTTGCCAAATAATAGTTTATTATTAGGTGCAGTTGGTCAGTCGGGGCTTATTCAAAATCTTGTTTGTGAGTGACTCGAGATTGGCATTCTCAGTTTGACAGTTACGAACAGGAAAGTTCATACGGAGTTTGTGGATTTCGTCATTTTCTCAAAACAACGGATATTTGTAACACTGGTTATTTAATTTTCATTGGCCGTCTTTGTTGTTCCAGGAGAGTTAAAATTGTGTTTAAAAAAGGGTGTTCACATAACAGCTCTCTGCATTTAAAACTCTGTTCTTGTGTCCTAGAAACATGGAACATGATTTTGAATACACACTATTTGAATGAGAAAGATTTTATGATGATCAGAGTTTCCCTAGGATTTTTTTTCCAAACATTTGGGGTCAGTATTGGAGAGGTTTAACAACTTCATGCAATTTTTTTCATGCGACATTTCTCAAAAATCACGGCAGAATTTCTTGACTGTCGATTTTTTTTCATCTTTCCTTGACCAGAAAACAACCCGAACATACAAGGAACTGATTGGCAACATCCGACTCGGAATTGAAGCTGATGTAATAAAGGACTGCCGCATCCGATTAACGGATGAAATCTTCAAGATTGAAAAACCAGGAGAAGTTACTTGTGACCCGGCAATACTTCAGGGTGAAAACTCACCGGTGAAAAGTAGGTTAATTACAGCAGTCATAAAACCTACTTGGAAGTTGTTTCAGGGGTTAAAAATCGAGATTTCAATTTTTATGCTAATGCAAGTTTACATTTAACTGTGCACAAAAGATTTCAATATTTTCTCCAACTTGCTGATATTGTTGTAACCCATGATTGTTTGGGTCTGTTTAACATGTTGCCTGTAGTAAGTCATGAAAAAACTAAGGCTGGAAACCACAAATTTTCCACAATAGAGTACAGAAGCGATGACGTCACAAAAAACTTTTTTTACATTTCAGCGTTTTGGATACCATGTATCGGTGGAGCATGATGAAAAACATCCACAGCCCAAATTTGGTGGGAATCGGTTCAGTGGGGCCCGAGATATGGCCGCATGAATACATAATTAGCCCCATTGAAATCAGTGTAAATTGGCCTGGTTCCAAAAGTTACGATCCAGGCCAATTTACACTGATTTCAATGGGGATAATTAGGTATTCATGCGGCCATATCTCGGGCCACCATGAACCAATTCATGTCAAATTTGATGTGTGAGGGTTTTTCATCATGTTCTACCGAAATATGGTCATGAAAATGCTGAAATGCAAAAAAGAAAATTTGATGACGTCACACTTCGGCTGTCTATTTCAGTTTGAAGTCTTGTTTTTTTTTTGCTTTTCTGTTGTGTGTTCCTAAAGTCACATGCCCAAAACAGCGCCCTCTTTCTCTGAAATCCACTGAAAAACGCAACCTTTTATTCACAGGGCATCAAAATGAAAAGTAGTTTTGTCTTTCTAAACAAGTTATCTTTCATATGCAGTAAAAACTGCATAAAGTTATTTAGCATTTCGGGATCCTTTAATCTAAACAGAAATGAAAACGTGCGGTAATTAGACTGCAGTCGCTAGCGGCTTTCTCTGTGTATGAGGCGCACCTCTGGTTTTCACTGCGGTGAAAAAAAGTGTGCCTTAAACATGGATTTTCAAGGTAGTCCAATTTAGTATGAATCACACTTGACTGCACATTGTATAATGTTCTTCTCAACTCGTATTGTAGGATCTAACAAAGCAGAGTGTGCATATTGCAAGGACAACCCACGGCGTAAGTGTAAGCACTGCGCGTGCCATGTATGCGGCGGTAAGGAGGATCCAGATCGTCAACTCATGTGCGATGAATGCGACATGGCGTATCACTTGGTGTGTCTTGATCCACCGTTGGACGAAATCCCGGACGTAGAAGAATGGTGCGTCTCTTTATGTTTAAGTTTTGACCAATTATTTGTAGGATTTTTTCATGCATGGATTTTTATGGTTTTTCTGAAGTATTACTGCATCTATGTGGCTGAAATTTCTACAAGGCAGTTTTCTGGACATAGGCTTTTACTCTATACTCTATCTTTAACAGTAAAGTTTTACGTTAGTACACTTTTTTTCAGGTATTGTCCGCTGTGTAAGAATGACGCATCTCAGGTAGTCATGGCCGGCGAGAAACTTAAACACAGTAAGAAGAAAGCCAAGATGGCGTCAGCTGGCAAAGACTGCAAACGGGATTGGGGAAAGGTGAGGAGAACTTTAATACACACAAGTCCTATTTTATTGAGTGTTAACTGTCTGACACTTGAAGTGCTCTGTTTGGTTTTCAGTTACGCCGTTAATGCATGAGTTGCGCATCAGAACATGCTTGCCATATGCTTGACACTCGGCACGCATGTGTCACCAAGCATACCAAATCGCTTCGTCGAACGAAGGAAGCGTCCACATTACAATTTTGCTTCAAATTAAGTAATCTCTTCGTCGAATGAAGCTGTTTTGATTTATTGAATAAAGATATTCTAATGAAGATATTTGAAATATAACCATCGTAGGCGATTTCTCTAATGATGTGAACGTGATCTTTGTTTTTGCAGGGCATGGCGTGTCAAGGTCGTACTAAGGTCTGCACTATAGTGCCACCTAATCACTTTGGGGAGGTGCCCGGGATTCACGTAGGCCAGTCGTGGAAGTTTAGAGTTCAGGTACATGTAAGAAATGCTGAACTCGGAAACTCAAATTCGTATGACTTAAATTTGTGTCTTTTCCCATCCAACAAATATGAATCATTCCATTAAAAAAGTGTGGCATTTTTTAGTATTCTAATTTTTAAAATTTTCCTGCAAAAAAAGTGCTATTTCTAAATAGTTTTAGAAACTTAAGGAGGCGCACTAAGGCATTTTCAACTTTTACAATTATATCTGAAGTGTTTTTATCCAGTTCCTTTCTAGAACAGGTAGCTGCTGGTTTTACCCACCCTATAAATAGATATAACCGTCTCAAGTCTGAGACACATCAAATGTCCTAACTTAATTTAGGTGTCTTAAATTATATGTGTATCAAGATGCAAGTTATGATACTTTGCAAGACTAAATTGATATGTGATGTCTTAGTTAAGACGTCTTAGGAGTACATCTTAATTCTTAAGACATTTACCCCAAAAAAATAACAAATAATCAACTCCATAAGTATTATGACATAAGAGGACACTGTGTCCTGTTTTCATGGAATAACCCACTTATCTCTTCATTAGGCAAGCGAAGCGGGAGTACACCGCCCTCATGTGGCAGGAATCCACGGCCGGGAAGACGAAGGAGCTTATTCCATTGTACTTGCAGGTGGATATGAAGATGACGAGGTTAGGCAGATAGTTTCTCGCCGTCTTTAAATGTTTCTTTGTAAAGGATCAATCTTAAAGTAGATGTGTACCCAAGAAACAAAAGACACTGTGTTAAGCCTGCCGCACACCTTTGCGATTTACCGGCCCATCGGACACCGGACCATCTGATCCAGAAAAATCAAACAAGTTTGATTTGCTCCGGTCTTATAGCGTACGGTAAGACCGGCCCGAATTGTTTCAGCGCACACCTTTCCGGTAAGTGGTCCGATGATCCAATGATCCGGTAAATCGCAAAGGTGTGCGGCTGGCTTTAAACAATTGCAGCCTGTACATGATTAAACTTGGGATGAGAGTAAAATGCATTCTGTATATTACTTTTACACAAAATACAAGAAATATGACCCACTAAAAAGCACATACAACTTCCCAAAGAATGGCAATTGCAGCGATTCCTTGTAGTATGGGCGCTGCTGCCATTTTTTTCCACAAACTGGGCGAAGAATGACCTTAATGTCCCTGACATGTCAAAAAATACTTGCTATCATTCGTGTGATGATGTTCGTCTTTCAGGATAGAGGCCATGAATTCCTGTATACTGGCAGCGGAGGTCGGGATTTATCTGGCAACAAGCGCACAGCGGAACAATCGATGGATCAAAAACTCACAAAAATGAACATGTAAGTCTAAAGAAATTTTTTGGTTTGTTTTTTTGAGGGGAGGCGGTGATAGAGAAATTTTTCCCCTCGCGTGACTGCTATAACGGCATTGATCAAGGCCCAGAAAGTTAAAAGTTAAATATAGATCACAGGATTGGAAAACTGTTACGAATGCTAACCTTTATATAAGTCAGCTCAGTAACCTGTATATAACTCGGCTCAATATCTAAATTCTGAGAAAACAATGAAAATCTGTGTCCATACAATAAAATTGTGTGAAGCTACATGTTTACCATCCAATTTAGGCTGGTTCCCTAGTTACACTGCACGGCAAATGTAGCTATAATACTCTTTGCACCGGCGGCCATGACAGGGGGCAGGTTTTCACTTTTAAATGATGTGACAATAGATCCATAAAATGCCTACTCGTGCATGACGCACTGTGACAATGTGACTCTCCCCTGTTGTGGCCGCCCATGCAAAGGGTCTATATCATGGTAGTCAGGAGGCTAGTTTCATTCACACGAGGGTGCCCTTGTAATTTATATAAATTTATCTGTAATTATCGTTTTCTTATAAAAAAGGTATCTCGAATGCAATCATTGCATTGGACAATTGGAAACACCAATTATTTGAATAAGGTTTTTCCCGATGAAATAGTTTTGACAATGCAAATCTTGGGAGAAAGCAATCCGGTATAAATGCTTCAAAGTGTAAAAGTTATCACTCGAGTCCATTGCTTTAATTTTAACATTATCATGTTTGCATTACATGTAGGGCACTTGCTCGGAACTGCAATGCACCAATCAACTCCAAAAACGGCAGTGAGGCCAAGGATTGGCGTGGCGGCAAAGCGGTACGAGTCGTCAGAAACGCAAAGGGACGTAAACACTCTAAGTACGCACCGGAAGAGGGGAATCGCTATGATGGGCTGTATAAGGTAATGAGCGGTGATGCGTTTACTCAGCGTAGGGTTAAGATTAGGCTGGGGCGATTCCAAGGTAGAATCGGGGGATTCCAAGGTGGAATCGCGTAGTATCGATTCCACTTTGGGAATCGGAATTAGCCTTTTGCATGTAACATTTCCATAAGGGACCGTCCGTAAAGTACGTACCCATGAAATGCCGACTTTTTAGACACACTCCCTCCCCGCATGCATTTTTTGGCAAAATTTGTGACGTCATCCATTAAACCCCCTCCGCCTCCCCCTCCGTGCGTATGTACTTTATGGATGGACACTAACGGCTGGCACCCCGAATTCATAACTTTCAAGTGGAGGTGCATTTTAGAAAGTCACATACTATGCTGTTGTTGCTACGTGGTCAATTGTTTTTCTGTCAACTCATTTTGTCAATCTAAGTACACAATAACTAAAGCCAAATTGTCCCAAAATTTCTAAATTTTTGCCAAATTGTCCTAAAATTTCCCCCAAATAAATTTTGCCTTTTTTTTTACGCTTTCTGCAAAATTAGATATAAATATGCCTCATTATATCATTTTACTGGAGAAAAAAAAATTCAAGGCCGAAATAATTGGATATTTTGGGAAAACATTTTTGTGAGTAGTATTGTTGGTGGAATACTATGTGAATAGTTGCAAAATTGTTTTGTCTTTAGGTTGTCAAGTTTTGGCCGGAGACTGGCAGGAGTGGGTTCCTAGTTTGGCGGTATTTACTACGTCGTGATGACCCTCAGCCGGCACCATGGTCCAAGGAAGGAGTCAAAAGGATTAAGGAACTTGGGTTGAAACTAGAGGTAGGTGCAACCATAGGAGTTGTTGGCATGGTATACACACTTGCGAGTGACAGTGCAATGAGCACTATTGAGGAATCCTTGGTATGAATACCAGAAAGAAATAATAATAATCATAATAACAAGAAAAGAAACACAATTTTGCAACTGCCAATATTTTGCAAATTAGCCTCCACGGAGCAGCAAAGTCTCGCATCATTTATGTGAAGCATTATAAATTTAGGAAAAAGCAAGGCAAAAATTGCTGTCTCTCTCTGAACACTCGAGAGGTATGGTGTACACTGGTTCAAAATCTGTAGAGATCTCGTTATTTCAGGTTGCTTGAGATTTTGACTCTGGAAGACAGATGTTATTTTGAAACACCCCAAAACAGACCAATTAAACATCCAGGCAGGGGTTTGGGGTGTATCTTAATTGATCTCTGGAAGGGGTGGTTATCTCTCTGTAGGGCTTGCTAAGCTCACGTGATAGCCAATCCCAATCAGTGAGGAACAACTGCAATACCGTGATTCGAGACCACCAGTTGGCTTAATAGCTCAATTGGTAGGGCGTCTGCACGTTGAGCAGAAGGTTCGCGGTTCGAATCCCGGTGGAGCCAAGTTGCTTTTTCACTGCATCCAGATTTCCCAAACTCATGGACTTTGGTCCACATTTGTATCGAAATCATTCACCCTGGGCAGTCCCTGGGTCATAACCCCTAAAAAATAATCACTTATTCAAATTAAACATCAGTAATTTTTCCTTGGTTTTGATTTGCTAGTTTCCAGATGGGTACTTGGAAGCAATGGCTGCTAAGGAGAAGGAAGCCAACAGAGGTAAAGACCCTAGGGAGGAGGAGGTTGAGGAAGGGGGCAAGAAACGACGGAGCAAGGGCAAAGGACGAAAACGGATATTGGATGGTAGGTCCAGGATAAATATGCAGTTTGCCGTTTTTAACGTTTTTCTAGTTTTCTTGTCAACTTTTCTTATTTTGGAAAAAGAAATCCGGCAAAGCCTTTTTTCTAGGCTGGAAAAGTAAACGGCTGGAAATATAAGGAGAATATATTTTCAACTCTTCAAGTAAAAAAAAACGTGGAAAATTGTCTCGCTTAATACTGATCAACGATGTCCGGATATGCCATGTATGTCACGTATGTACAGCCTATGTACATGTACACGCACGTAGCACGCTTTCCCCAATGATTTGCACACATGCAGTATGTCTGTATCCCGGCCATATTCATTCATGGCTAAAGTATCGCAAAACCAGACTATCGATCAGAAGTACACAGATGGCGCTGATCACATGCATACTGACACATCCATTGCATTGCACTCATACTGTCAATGTACATACTGTACAGTATACTGTGCTGGCTAGTCCATGTGCACACATACATGCAGTTATGATAGTGGATTTTTTTTCCCCCGGCCCTGAAGGTAAAAGCCACTGGCATCCCTGCTAACATTGCTTTTACTCACCTTGGCTTGTTTACGTTTACGTTCAGTTTGCACGTATCGTATGCACACATGATGACGTGACATCACTGAGTTATCACATTTGTTAACGGAGGAAACATTCATATCCGATTTCATGTGAAAAGCTTCTGCATACGTGGGAACAAACGTGTAGAACAATTGGGATCGTCCTCTGACTAGACGAGAGAGGGCTCCCTATAAAGCATGTCGTTCCCACAGACATAAACTTTGACATGACCGACACGGCGCACAATGCGTAAAAATGGTAAACCGCAAGTTCTGTTTGGAAGTTGTTTGAAAGATATTGGTACGTCCGTGATTCAGTTTTATCGGCAGGTTTTTGGTAATGCCGATATATTGGTGCAAGCCTGTTAGGCACTTATGAGCAAATCAAACACCATCTTCACTACCCTCACAGGTACCCATTCACTTCTGGGTGGAGAAAGGCAATTTGTGCCAAAGTGCCTTGCCCAAGAATACACGCACTAACGGTTGATTGGATGAATCCCTCTTATAGGCAATCATCCAGGCAGAGACAATTTATGACAAAGGACACATGCACTAACAGTTGATTGAATGAATCTGTCTTATTGCAGTTTCTGAAGATGATATCCCGGCGTCCAGCCCCAAGAAGACTAAAATAGCCATTCCAGCCGAGATTAAGCCATTGATTCAACAAGATGAACTCAACAAGAAGTTATGGGATGAGATTGCACAGGAAATAAAGACAGGAAAGGTGGGGAAGGCTTGCATCATGTTGTATTCACGTCATAAGGGCCCTGCAAGTTCTTACAAGTCTGTTGGTCTTAAACCACAAGCTGTTTAAAAACTGTAATAATGGCGTCCACATTCCACAGCATGGGAGAAAATAAAAACCCTGTACACATTAGGGAAATTGTTTTGTTCAACAAAAATTCGGCGGTCGATCGGCGGTCAATCGGCGGTCATTCGGCGATCAATCGATGATCATTTTACGAAGAGATTTCCTGATGCATGATTCGTCATTCGGCATCATTAAAATCTCTTCGTTTGATGATGTAAAAAGTCGGGTGATGATGAAGACTTGCAGATTCACGGTCAAAACGGTGCGATCCCTACGCTGTTCACATCATGATGAGTATTTGTTTCTGACTCATCTCTGTTTAAGGGAATGATTTTCATAATGTAAACACTGTCTGGGACTAGTCCGACTTCCCCTATTTGTAAACACTGTCTGGGACTAGTCCGACTTCCCCTATTTGTAAACACTGTCTGGGACTAGTCCGACTTCCCCTATTTGTAAACACTGTCTGGGACTAGTCCGACTTCCCTTATTTGTAACACCACGTAAACTTGCCATTGCAAACTGAATTCATTGAATTTGACTTGTTTTCTTCCCAGAAATTCCTGAGCGTGGTTGGGGAAGCATTCACTTGTATCTGTTGCCAGGAGGTGGTGTACCACCCAGTCACAATGCCTTGCCAACATAACATTTGTAAGGTAAGAAATCAACAATGCACTCGCCTGGAGAGAATGTGATTTGGTTTGCATCTGGGAGAATGAATATCAATTAATTTGTTTTGCCCTACCCAACGTAACTTGGTAAGCACTGTATACATCAGTACAGTGCTTCCCAGAGACACTATGAGAAAAACTTCATAGCCTTCTCGGGTGGGACTCGAACCCACTACCTCCTGCATACTAGGCAGATGTCTTAACCACTCGACCACCGAGCTGGCCGGTGTCGAGTAGCCGGTTTGAATCATTCAGCAGTGGGTACTGCAACTGACGAGAGTTGAGTTACAAGCGCTCACAGGGTTCTCTATGCCCTCAACAAAAATAATAATAAATAAAATCAAGGGTTGGGATGTCATAAGCTCTTTTCAGGATCATGAAGACTTGAGTGGACGAGAAATATCTTTCCTTTTATTAAGAGAAACGTTTTGCGTAACACTTAGGTGGTTTGGGGAGAAAAGTAGATAAATAGGCAGCTTGATGGAGTATACCTTTGTGCCTCATAGCTCAGCTGGTAGAGCATCTGCCCAGTGAGTCTGAGGTCTTGGGAAATCCCAAGGGAGTATACTACTGTGCCTCATTGCTTGGGTTCGAATGAAGACCATATAAATTTGTCTCTCATCCCAAGTTTGGTTGTTTCATTTCAATAATGAGTGGGCACCATACGAAATATTGCAATTGTTACTTTACTCAGAAAAATTTGGGTTCATAGGGAAAATCTGAGGGAGTGTTCAGCTGTGCCTCATAGCTCAGCTGTGCCTCATAGCTCAGTCGCATGTTTCGGGTTTGAATTCCGATGAGGACCGTATGATTCCATGATTAGCTATGCCGGAATACATGAAAACATGCCAAAAATTAGGACAAGAAATGCAATTTTCTGACGTCCACCATAGTTCGAATTTGATAAAAAAAACAATCATTTGTCAATAAAAATATGCAGAAAGTCTGAAGTTAGTAGTCAATATTTTTGTTTCATTTGCTTGTACCAGTCGTGCCTACAGCGTTCCTTCAAAGCGGCTGTATACCAGTGTCCCTGCTGTCGCTATGACTTGGGTAAAGGCTACAGCATACGCTACAATAAGGAGCTCCAAAGTATCCTCAAAGAACTGTTTCCTGGCTACGAAGCGGGCCGTTAAAACTCATCGTTTAATTGAAGTTATATGAAGTACAGTTAAGTATGCCCCCAAATGTACTTTACAAATGTGGTTGTACGCAAAAATGTGTCAGAAATGTTTCTTCGTACTTTTGCAGTGAGCATTTTAAATACTGTGAGGGCTTGTAAAGGCCCGTCTACACAAGCCAACATTTCTTGGCCAACAAGGACCAACATGAAGTTGGAACTTGTTGGGCGGAACATGGATGCGCTCGACCGCGCGAACCAACATGTTCCAGCATATCTCGACTGCAGTTGGTTGCTGCCTATAATGTGACAGGTGTTCTATTCTGCTATTGGCCCGTTGTTGGGTGTTGTCTGGAGGGACGTCCACACCATACAACTTTTGGTCGGCCGACATCGTCGGACACATGTTGGACCTTTTTGGCCAACAAATGTCAGCTCGTGTAGACGGGCCTTAATACTTTATGTATTCATGTTTGTTTATTTTTAAACACATGTTCTTCAAGCATCCTAGATGGAATCGTAATTCCTGCAAAACTAATTGTAATGTCATTCTTATAAGCGTAATAGGTTCAAAAACTCTTCAGTTTCTGACGTATCCATTGAGTATGTCTGAAACAGAGTTTAAGCTTCGTAGAACAACTTAAAGGTATTTCTTATATTTGTTGGACAAAATTGTCTCGATCGCCAGAAGGCCAAAAAAGTATTGTTTTTAACAGCAGTATAATTGTCTGCGCTTGCTGGCAAGGTTTTAGGATTAGGATTCATGCTTTTGTATTGGACATAAAGCTGTAAATTTATCAGTATTTGTATAATGTAAAATTTACAATGATTTCAGCACAAGCTGTTTTTGAAACTTAAAAACTTGAATTGGGCATTGAGTAATTTGAAGCAAAATCTGTCTATTAATTCAATTTTAACGATCCTGTGTTGCACATTGTGTGGCATTAGTTTGACATTCCACCATTGTAACAGGGTGAAACAGTGGGACGTATTCTATTAATCTTAAAGCCATGTTACGTAGAGCTAAAATTGCCAGACCAACGCGCCATAGTAAATTAGTGTGTCCATTTAATCTGTAAAAGTTTCAATGTTCGTAATCTATGCAAAAGTGCCTTTATACATAGCTTGGATAATCGTAGCGTTAAATGTTTCCCTTTTTTCATTCTGCCTTAAGTTGTTGCATGTAGCGCTTGGACAGCGTGTTTCCACAATTTCGAGATCAGAGTTCAAATTTTACTTAAAATTTGTTATAGTGGGACGTGTTTAGCCGGACGTGTTTAGCCGGGCGCATTTAAACCAACGCAATCATCCCAATGCGTTCAGCCCAATGCGTTCAGCCGGATGCGTTCAGCCGGATGCGTTCAGCCGGATGCGTTCAGCCGGATGCGTTCAGCCTAGCGCGTTTAGCCTAGCGCGTTTAGCCCAACGCATCCAGCCCAACGCATCCAGCCCGCGCCAGCACTGATAGTGCAATAACATTTCCAAGCGCTTCATGCAAGAAGTTAAATCCAGAATTTTGTTAAGGAGCAGTTTGCGCTGGGATATCCAAAGCAACTTTAAATACAAAATATACATGTAAACTAAACACTTATATTCAGAAATCTTTTTAAATATATAATGTTGCTTGTATAATTAGCGTTAGATGTGACTTCTTATTGTTACTGTAGCTTTTGATATTAAACATTTTCTATCAATCTATTATATTCGGATTTTGTAATCGGACCTCAGTTTTGAAATAAGGCTGTCTTTTAAAGGCACAGGCTCGTCAGTGGCACGAATTTGGCGCGCGCATTGCTGATGAGCCTGTGCCTTTTAAAGGGAGTTTAAATTGCCAAAAAAAATTTAAAAAAAATAGAAATAAATAATTTAAAAAAATTGTTTAGTTCTTTTTGTATTTGGCATGTATTGGATCAGCTTTTGTAAATAATTCTGCATAAAAATGTGAAGTTGACGTTGAATTCTTTCATCTTTTGAATTTTGTTTAAAAAAACAACAATTGTCAAAGTACTTGAGTGACCATTCAACTAGTTGTGGTATGATTTGTTGGGTAGGCCCCTACATATTTTTTCACAATACTGACCAAAATAGTTTCAAAACCATTCATTGAGTTTCATGTCTTTTTACGTGGATTGTATTCCTATGGTGTTCAATAATGTCCCCTTGAAATATTTTTGTAAAATTTTATGAGTTGGTACAATAAAATTATTTAAGATGTTCCTCTGCAAAATGTTGTTTTCAATTATTAATTCCACTGTCCTTTTCTCCCACTCCCCGCTTTTCTGTTACTCCTAATCCCCATTTTGTTCACCCTCAAGCCCCAGACAGGCCCCTTTGTTCGGTTCCCTCATTTAGCTTTCCACCATTAGAAACGAAAAGTTTTGGTACTTTCAAATAATTTTCTAGGCAAGAAATACAGAAAAATCCTGTGTATAAGGCGCACCCCATAATATTAATGTCTGTTGATGTCGCATTAAATGAGGAAAATGCGCCTTATACACGAGGATTTATGGAAATAATTGTATAAGGCGCACTTATGTAATGTTATTCCCAATTAAAAGTGTCTGCAAAGCAATGCCCACAGAGCAAAATAAAAACTACAAACTTGCTTAATGGAGTATGCACACAAAACATCATCCTGAGATCTCAGGGAATTTCTACTCTGCAAAGCGACGTGACAATACCCTGAGGAAATACACGCAAATAGTGGAGCGAGCCGGCTGTTGTCTTGAGCCAACTCACGCCCGAGTCATTTTGATGTAATTTAATCAATTCAGTCATGTTATGCCGAAAAGAAACAATTTCTATACTTTCCAGAAATTGTATTGGGTTCCGTTCCTTATGACTGTCCCATTGGCTACCAAACTTTCAAACGACGAACCTTATTTACTCCGCATTTTTTTCAAATTAATAACAGGGATGCATGCTGACGAATGTAATGGAACGGATTCCCCAATTGAGCTCGTGCGAATGACGTCATTTTGGGAGTAAAACAATGCCGCGTCGTTGTGGAAGCAATGTGCGTGCGCGTTGTGTGTGTCCATAGCGCGCGTAACGCGCTATGATGAGGCTCCCATTGGTGGACTAAACCGCGTTGCGCCCACCAGAGAGACACACAACGCGCACGCACATCGCTTCCACAATGACTCCCAAAATGGCATATTCGCATAAATAGCAGCCAATCGCCGACGCGGACAACGGCCAGCATTACCGAGTACATGAATCACATGCATGCAGGGTGTTTACAATCTGCGCTCGTTACATTTGAATGCCTGCAATCGTGCTGCACAATGCACTGCAAGCGTCCTGATTGGTCCAGCAGAGGCGACAAGATTTCTGTCGCTAGTCCCACCGCCAAATGGGGCCTTTTTCAACAGGGCCACTGTTAGTCTTTCGGAAAGACTGCCTTTTTGCGCGCAATACACGATGTACATAGACTATTGTAAGTGTAGGTACGCCCTCTGGCGGCTAAAATGAACAATGTGGGGATCACGAACTCGGTCTTGCATCAAGACTAGGCCACTGTACGCTAGGAGTTAGCTAGGAGTGCGTTAAAGGGGCACTGTTGCAAGAGGATGGTTCCAAACGTAATTCACCTTTTTGCTTCCACATCCAAACCGGGGATTGCCTTAAAAAAAATTCCCCGTCGATATTATTTTTGGGAGGTATTGTATGATTGCTAAGTTAAAACAGACAAACAAAACCCATTTTTTACTGAAAACTTTCCTTTAACGGCGAGTCACCCTTGCGGGTACCTTCATCCGGCGCGACCGTGACCGTTGGAAAAATTACCCTCTGCCACATCGTGCTGCATATACATTCCTAAGATGTTTAAATAACGATAGGAACAGGTGTACTCTCAGATGCTGGGCGTCTGCTTGGGCGATTCCACGCTGGAGTCGAGTAGAATCGATTCCACTTTCAGAATCTGAGTCACTATTCCAAATTTTCAGGAATCGATTCCTTTTATCTAGATTCGATCCCCAGTGATAGGTTGCCGAATGCCGATTCTTAGAAATTCCGGAACCAAAATACACGGGTTTTGCCGTCTTCCTTTCGCAAGGGTCTTTGCTGCACGCTGCACACCGAGTTATACCGAGTTTCCGGTGTGCAGCAAAGACTCTTGCGAAAGGAAGATGGGGTTTTGCAAGAGTACTCGGCTTGGTTCTGATATCATATCATAAACGTTCAGTACCGCTCAGTGCCACTTATGGAAACGATTCCGGGTAGCTAGAATTGCGATCGATTGGAATCGGAATCGATTCCAAAAATGCTGTCCAGAGTCGCCCAAGCCCGCGTTTCCATTCTTCGGTTACGTAACCATGCACCGCATTCCGGACGCAATGAACCGTGGAAGCAGCAGGTAGATTTTGCAACAGACGAACTGCCGACGGCCGGTCAAGATGCTGGTGATGATACGGGACGTCCTCGACAATCTACGCTAGTGGGATTTTTAGGTACGTAAACTACGATTGTAACGGTTATCCTATTCCTATGTTTTATGTGGGAATGGTAAAGATTAAAGTTTTTGTGGGTCTTTTACCTACTCGACATGCTTGATGAAGAAGGGAAAAGTAGTTATGTGGGGTTCGGGATTTAAAATACGTGGGTTGAGCATGGACCATAGTCAGCAAGGAACAGTTCCTTGCTCTATTAGACATAAGCTTAGGTTACCTCGGCTCGAATTTTTTCATGTGGTAATTTCTAAAAGATTAGGCTACCACATGAACAATTTCGAGCCGAGGTAACCTTGTCTAAAAGATTACCACATGAAAAATTTCGAGCCGAGGTAACCTTGTCTAAGGTTGAGTGAAATGAACTTGTTATGATTCCTTGCTTATAATGGGGCTTAATCAAGTAATCATCCTTCTAATCTGATTGTTGTTTTCGCTTTCAGGATGGAGTCGTGTACTACCGTATGACGGCGGCTTCTTGGAAAAGGTAAATTGTGGATCTGTTAAAACTCTTAATTGGAAGAAATTCCTGAAAGATTTTACTTTAATACCTGCACTTTCAACTCTTTGTACAAGTCTTATGGACTTCATTAACAAAATTAAGGTTTTTTTGTTATTTTATTCGTTTAGGTTGAACAATTAAGGTGTTAAGGAAATTACCTCCTGGAATCAATAGATAATCAAATTTTAAGATATACTTCCCACTTGCACTTTTGTCGGAAATGTTGCATTTCTGAGATAAATAAATAATAAAACTACCGGTACTGCAGAGAGTAAGACAAAATCACAGCGAGTAAGCGCGACAATAGAGGCCGCTGCATGCAAGCGTACATGGTTCATCTTGTGCACCAACTAAATGCAATTTTTGAAGAAGAAAATGTCATTTTTCTTTAAAAAAGCAACATTTGCGACAAAATTGCATGTGTAAACTGGAAAGTATATCTTAGAATTGGATTATCTGTTGATTCCAAGAGGTAATTTCCTTAAAATCTTTGTTCAACCTAAACGAAAAAAATTACCTTTTTTTATTCAATATTTTCACAACAAAATTTCACTTTTTTAGCGGAAGATAAGCTGTATGAATGAAATAATGCAGGAAAGAATTCTGTTTACTGGCTGCCACTTATTCTCCTTATGACTTAGTAACCATCAAAATATTTGAAAGGGAATTAAGTGAACTGTGCAAAACATTCAAACATTTTCTTGAAAATACTGCCCTGTTCCATAGATTTAACACACGGCGTCTCAGTGGCAACCAGTGAACGGAATTCATACCAAAACAAATTCTGGTCATCTTCTCAACTTTTACCGAAACATGAATTTTATAGTGGATAGTGTAATTTTGGAAAGAATTTACAAGTCGGACATCACATAAGCTTTCCTGCACTAAACCCATCGGACAACCGGGAATAATTCCCGGTATTTTTTCCCTTATACATTGAAAATACATTGCGTAAGCGCGACATAAGTTATTTTAAAGGAAAACAATTCTGATTAACTTCTCAACTCTTAACTAGAATATTATTTAATCCACATAGGAACAATTAAAATTACCACAAAACAATAATTCAACAAAATGAGGCCATTTTGAATGATCATGGTTATAGGGTTTCGGGGAACCTTTTATTTATTTTATTAACAGCAATACTTTGTCTTTTCTCCTCAGGTTTTTGATCACCAGCCAAGGGTCCAGTTTAAATGTAAGTATCATATAGTCTCTATTGTAACTTTAAAGATGCATTGTTTGAGCTTGGAGCCAATTTTACCATGAATATCTGGGCATGCAATTCTTAGGTTGATGTTAATGATATAAATAGTACTGGAGTTTTATACATTCACCACCAAAGTAGGTACCTATATTGTTCTGTGTGGAGAGGCAATTTATGGTAAAATGCCTTGCCCAAAGGCACATCTACAACCTTTTGAATTAACCAAGGTATTGAGTACATGACACTTGACTGTTTGGATATCTAAATTTCATATTAAAATTGGCCCAGACATTTTTTTGTGTTTTTACTTGGTTTATTGATCATAAAAAGGCAAATCCTGGGTGTCCGTGCATGGTAATGAACCCCACGTATATTTTGAAGGAAAGAACTAACCTCCAAATTTAAATCTTGTGGCAAAAAGTAAAACTAAAACAAAATTGGAATATGTGGCCCTGCAGTGACATGAAAGAAACTTGAGAGATGATGAAAATCAATACCTGCATTTTCCGGAAACCATTAGTTTTTGATAATTTTAAAACTAATTAAGTTAGGAAAATAACTCAATTATTGGCTTTTTCGCAATTTCATTGCTTGAGAAATCGGTGGCAAAATCAGTGTACACAAATAAATTTACTGATAAATTTCTGGTGTCCTTTAATAGCGCATATTTCATGTCTCTTGACATCTCAATGCGAACCACCTCAATATTGATACATAGATCGGCAAGTGGCGGCTAAGCTAGAGACATTGGGAAAATTCCCCTTCTCTTCCGAAAGAATGTTCTAGGATCTTTAAGATGCATTACACAATACTGGACCTAGGGCTTTACATCCCATCCACAGGATGGAGCAATTGGGGTAAAGCACCTTGCTCAAGGGCACAAGTACCTCAAGTAGTCTGAAAACCACAACCTTCGGGTGTTTCCACCTGAAGTTTGTAAGTTAATGACCCAAACTGCCACGATACTTATAACTCATTCTGCAAATTACCTGCACTATGCTATTAAAGAAGAAAATATAGCAATGTATTTGTATCCGTATATCATCCTGAAACCTGTGCACATCAAGTTGAATTTGCGAAAAGGCTACATGAATACATACATCGTACAGACTTCACCTACTCATGTGTCAAAAGTCGGAAGGTTCCATGTTGTGCATGGCCACAATTTTCATTCAGACATGCTGGTAAATGTACAGCACAAAATCAAATATGTTTGGCATACGTAGATTAAATATGTTTGGCAAAATATATGTGTCAAAAGTCGGAAGGTTCCATGTTGTGCATGGCCACAATTTTCATTCAGACATGCTGGTAAATGTACAGCACAAAATCAAATATGTTTGGCATGTAGATTAAACAAACTTTACTTATTGCATATGTGCGAAGGGAATGAATTTACTTGCTGAAGTTGTTTAAAATTGGAGTACAAACTGCATGTTACAACATGAACTGTCTGCCATTATAATACATGTATTCCAGCAAACATATCAACATTCACTGTCCTTATAGGTACCCATTTACTCCTGGGTGGAGAGAACCCACGTTTAGAACTAATCATTAGGGAGGTTTTTGCACCGTCACGGATACCGATACGTCATGACTTTATGCGCGTCTCGTGACGCGTAACCGTATATAGAACACATGTTTTCATATGCGTGAACAACGGTTATCGGCCTCCATACGCGTAGCATAAAAACGGATACCGGTTATGCAGATTTTTTGCTTTTTCCGTGATGGATTAAAAGCACAGGCTCGTCAGCAATGCGCGCCCGCCAAATTCGTGCTCGAAACACGCAGCTCCATGCCTTTGCAATGGAGCTGCGTATTGCGTGGCACACATTTGGCGGGCGCGCATTGCTGACGAGCCTGTGCCTTTAATAAGTTTTATGCATTTTGTTTCTTTGTGATGTATCTTCCATGAATACCGATCAAATTTAATGAATCCTTCCCACGTGAAAGTGAGGAAAATCTGCTGCAAACAAAGCCAAGCGCAGAGCATATTTAGCAGATGAATGAATGCACGTAGTCACACGGTGCGAAACCCAGTTCAGTGAGTGCATCAACGTGAACGGTTACCGTTATTAGTATTCGTCACCTTGCGAAACCTCTCTATTGTCTCAAATGCAATCCACGCCACATGAATTGACCTTTTCTTTTTTGTAGAAAATGAAATGTGTAACATGCAGTTTGTGCTCAAAACACGAGAATGGTTAAAAATTGTTTATAAGCAAATTCTTAAATTTAGTTTTTTTTTTTATAGGGAAAAAACCCTTAATTCTTGCCTATAAATTGATAATCATTGAAAAACCATAAACAAGTTTGTGTGCATTTTCAAAGTTTAACTAAATTAACATGGTTTTATGAGGAAACAATTCAGTACTCAATCATCAGAAAACCGGAGGATTGGCCAAAAAAATGTAATTTTGTTTTTGAAAAATGTGTCTGACAGCTAGAAATTGGCAGTGGATCCAGGCATTATCTGGGTAGTGCTTGAAATGTCCATAAGCCTAGAACCGCCACTGATTTCCAGTTATACTTGCAAAAACTTGACTCGGGCTGCAACATCCACTCAGAATAAGTCACATTTTTTTGGGTAAATTTGGGGTTTTTCCTGATCAAATCTGCAATTTTTTTGCTGTAACATTTTACATTCTAATAAAACTAAACATGTGGAAATTTTCCTGTCAACCCATTTAGTGATCACGTAAACTGGACATGTTTAACCTATGTGTGTGACATTTTAAAGCATTTCCGGAAAGTCAAGTTTGACTGTCGATTTCTCTCTTGTTGCAAAATAATTTTCCTTGAATTTTATATCATTGGAAAGCACTGTTATTCCTCTTTACGATGTGTCATTTGTTATGATTAAGCAATTGGGGGATGTGCAGTACAGCTGAATACGGGGCGGGTGTAATGTCACAAAATGCATTGCTATTGTCAAAAAGTGCATTGACACATTCCCATCCTCAAAGCAAAAGGGGAATGCACGACAATAGCAGTGAATTTTGTGACATTTCACTTTCCACCCACCCCTGTATTCCGCTATACTACACATCCCCCAATCGATTAATCATAACAAATGACACATCACTGTAAAGAGGAATAACGGGGCTTTCCAATGATACAAATTTCAAGGAAAATGATTTAGTAACAAGAGAAAAATCGTCAGTCAAACTTGACTTTCCGAACTTTTTTTGAGGAGTTTAGCATGGTAGTCATCTACAGGGGGCACCTTATAATAGTACAGCATTTGTTTCAAATTTATCTGAAAGTTCCTTTTTACAGGAGGAAAATGTATGTTACGTGTGTGACGTCAGAAATGTCACAGACATTTTTTCCCTGTAAAAAGAAATTTTCAAGTAAATTTGAGACAAATGCTGTATTATATAAGGTGACCCCTGTAGATGACTTCCATGCTATATTAATGCAAAAGTATTCACCAACAGGAAATTTATTGAACATAATACAGTTCAAAATGCTACACATGATTTCCAGCTAAGGTACTTTTTTGTACGACTGGTAAATTGTTTTAGGCAAATGGAATAAGTTATGAGAAATTTAACTCAAAAATCATTTTGTTTTGGTATGAAATGCATTGTAAATTGTGTTGATCTGAAATTAATTTTTGTAATTTTCTTTTTCAGAAATGGGAGCTCATGAGGCTGCAAGCAGGGTTGTAGTCGAGTCCACCACAAGTCCCTGGGTCTTAATTCAAGTCACAGGCTACTCAAATGAACTCCAACAAAGGCATTCGTTTGTGCATGCTCATCCTTTGCTTCTGGACGTTTGACGGAATAGTTTTAAAATCTTTTCGCGAGTGATGTCTTTGTGCCCTCGTAATCTGGAACAAATTGCCGATGGTATTTTTAGTCAATTGGGTATGTAGACAGAAAACTTGAGAAAGTCAATTTTCAGTTTATCGTCATGTTGTTACTAACAATATGTAACTTAATTGTGATTTACCAAGTTACAAATGTTGTGTTTTACTGAAATTGCAGTTATCGTTTGTAATTAGGTGATCGGGCCAACAGCCCGATCACCTATTACTCTCGTACGATTTCTTTTTTTTTTTTTTTTTTTTTTTCTTTTTCTTCTTCCACTCAAACGTTTCCAGAGCTTTTCTTCTAAACGGTTCAAGCTATCAACTTAAAACTTGGTAGGAACATCAACCCCAATGTGAAGATGTGCATACAAGTGTGACGTCATTGTGACGTCATTAGGTATCAAATTACAAACCAAAAATGACCAAAATATGCATGTTTTAAAATGCTTCCGTCTGGAAAACCACGTGACCTATGATCTTCGTATTTGACAGGCTTATATATCAGATCATGGCCTACAATTTTCTTCATGTGGGAATTTTCATCTGACCCTTCCTTCTGGGGTCAATCTGAGGTCAAAGTTCAACGAAAACGAAAATCTCAATTTTTGCACTTATTGAGCAACAATGCCCATCAAACCAAGCTGAATCTTTAAGAAACTAAGTACAGGCATAGGTCCTATAGCAGACTTTCACCAGCGTGTTTAATATTATGATGGCATCAAGCGTGACGTCATCGTGACGTCATCAAGTATCAAATTACACCTCCCAAAAAACCCAAATATGCATATTTTAAAATGCTTCCGTCTCGAAAACCACGTGACCCAGGATCTTCGTATTTGGCAGGTTTATAGATGACATTCTGTGCTACTACTTTCTTTGTGTGGGCATTTTCATCTGACCCTTCCTTCTGGGGTCAATTGGAGGTCAAAGTTCAACGAAAACGGAAATCTCAGTTTTTACACTTACCAGTAACAATGCCCATCAAACCAAACTGAATCGTTAGTAAATTAGATACAGACATAGGCCCTATGACAGACTTTCACCAGCATGTATAGTATCATGATGGCATCAAGTGTGACGTAATTATGACGTCATCAGGTGTCAAATTACAAAAATTCAAAGGTTATTATTTTCAAAATTCATATCTCAAGAACCGTAATAGATACTTGAACAATTCTTTCACAACATGATAAGTCTAAATCAACTGAACAAATCATACGATGTCATGACCCCTGTGTGACGCCTACTTCCGGTCCAAACCGGAAGTTGTTCGAAAATGTGCAATTTTTTAGCATTTTGAATGCAAATAGATTTAAAGTGGTAGTGAATTTGACCATATTTCTACGGAACGAAATGTTTCCACACATGTGGACCTTTTGACTATACCATTGGTGACGTCATTACATGGACGGTGGTTACGTAATGTGGTGTCAAATTACGCAAATTTGGAGCTGAGATGTTTTAAAATGCTGTATCTTGAAAACTACAACAGATATTGGTATGATTCCTTCGCCACATTTAAGAACTTGATGTTCAACATATTGTTCAACAATTTGTGCACAAAATTGTGACGTCATGATGTCGTCACAGGTGTCACATTACAAGATTTCAAAGGTTATTATTTCAACAATTCATATCTCAAAACGGTGCAAGCTATCAACCCCCCAGCTATGGCGGATATGCAGAGAGGAGATATTAGTTACCGGATTAGTGTATACAGCAGCCGATTTCACGAAACTTTACGCAATTGCGCAAGTCCACTTCCGCCATAAGTTATTGCGCAAGTAATGGCGTAAGTGGACTTGCGCAATTGCGTAAAGTTTCGTGAAATCGGCTGCTGAACTTCCATTTTTGCCATTCCACAGGTGATAACAACGTCTGAAATTCATCACAAAATGTTCATTTATCCCGATCACCTGGCGTTTGTAACAACAAACGTCATACCTCTAGTTATATTTTCTTGTTTTACAGTGAATGTTTAATAAATCATTTTAATTGTATTTTTATTTGTACACCATTTTTATTAATGTTTTCTTTGACAGTTAGAGGAGGGAAACCTCCAATTCAATACGTTAGAAAATCGGACAGGGGGCAACCCCTGTTCGATTTTCAAATTAAAATTATGGACCACCGTGCCCTGGACTATCTGTAAAGACAATAGCAATTAGGACCTTGCATAAATTAAGTTAATGAACATTTTACTTGAATATATTACTTGGTTTACTTATTGGAGTACAGAATAAAATGAGACTTGTTTACAAATGAAACTTTTGTTGTCAGTGACTTTTATTTTGACTTTGGAAGTTACTTTAACTATATAACACTATTTAAATAAGATTGTTTACAAACATTACTATATTTGTTAAAGTACATTTAACAATGCTACAAGAGAAATAAATACAATTGGTTGTTGCTAAATGAAGACAAGAATATTAAGTACAAGTCAATGTTTACAAACTGTTAGTCATTTTTGGAGAGAATAATTTGAGCAAGTTTTGGTTTGTTTACAAACTGATAGTCATTTTTTTGAGAAAATAATTTGAGCAAGTTTTGGTTTGTTTACAAACTGATAGTCATTTTTGAGACACTGAAGAGTTGTGTGCTTAGGGATGGATAGAAGATTCAATGTTTACAAACTGTTAATCAATTTTTGGAGAGAGGCTTGAACAAATTTAGGACAGCTTGTTTGTTTACAAGCTGTTAGTCTTTTTTTTTGAGACATTGAAGAGTTGTGCTTAGGAACTGACTGTAGGATGGATAGAAGGTTTTTTTCTTCTGTTGATTCAATGTTTACAAACTGATAGTCATTTTTGAGACACTGAAGAGTTGTGTGCTTAGGGACTGACTGATAGATGGAAGGTTCAGTTGAGTTGATTCAATGTTTACAAACTGTTTTTGGAGAGAGGCTTGGACAGCAGAGCTTCTTGTTGGAAAGTTGCTTTGGGTTTTTTTGGGAACTCTGTGGCAGAAGGTTCAATCATCCTGATTTCTTCAACTTGTGTCTGCGGGGGAAAAGTAAAAAGTTTTTAAACAGTATAGTAAATCTACAGATGGCACAAATGCAACATTTCCATATTTGTTGAATCAGATAATGTTTTTCTATGCTGTAAACTCAGGCATGCAACAAGGGAAATTTGTACAGTGTTTTTTTAATTTCCGATGGTGCAGATGAGGAAAAGTTGCATGCCTGTAAACTGCAACTCCTGAAGGCCCAATGGTCATTTTTCGAAAACTGGAGATACTTTATACAGTAAAGAGGGCATTTTGGCAATACAGACCATATTTTCGAGAAAATACCTTTGTCTGGTCTCAAAATAAAAGAAATAAGTTTCAGTTGTTCTGAAGAGATAACTTAGGCCCAAAAAGGGTTACAAATAGTGTGACAACATGCCTTTCTAAAAACCCTGTGATCAAATTTCCAATATACGCTCGTAACCGGGACGGACACTCGTTACATTTTAGGCCGTCCCAGTTACGAGTGTATATTGGAAATTGGTATACAGGGTTTTTAGAAAGGCATGTTGTCACACTATTTGTAACCCTTTTTGGGCCCAAGTTATCTCTTCAGAACAACTGAAACTTATTTCTTTTATTTTGAGACCAGACAAAGGTATTTTCTGGAAAATATGGTATGTGTTGCCAAAATTCCCCCCTTACCGTGGAAAATGCCAGTATATTGGGGCTCACCGTGGGTCAATCTTGGCCACTCTGAAGACGATGCAGTGAGGTCTGCCAAAACAGATCTTGAAAATATTCAGCTCCTGGTCGACATCGCTTGGCACACACGTCTTTGTCACCTGTCACAAATTAAGAAAACATAACGACTACGTTATAAAATGCTGCAAGTTTAGAGAAAATTAAAAGTTGATGAATTTTTCAATTTGGCTGGAAAAATGAAGACACGTTAGGTTGCTTACAAAGATTCACATCTGATTTGTTTAAAATCATGGATTGCCTCACGCATGGTGGAGTTTACAAATAAACTGCTTTGGAGAAATTAACGTGAAGTGTAGAGCAATTAAAATGCAAGATGAGAGGCATTTCCGCAAATATTTGAATGTGTAGTGGAATCTTCCCCAATGAGTGTTCACTGTATAAACTGCAGGCTACATTCACAATCAGAGTTGATTGGGATGGTAGAGACGACCCTACCGGGGTACATCAGTATGCATTTTCAGCAAAGACAAAAAAATATTCAAAATTTAACTTTGAAACGTACCAAAACAGGTTGGAAACGGGCAAAAATTGTTTTCCTGATAATTTCTGAGACATTTTTTAAAAAGTCATATATTTTGTTATGCCGATTTGTGCAAATAACTGCTGGACTAACCCCTTGTGATTTAAAAAAAAAATTATTGTCATAAAATTGACCCAAAATGGATTTGCAGTAAAGATGAACAGAACAATGGACTGTGACTTACTGATACTGTAGGTCAACACTGGCCAGATTTCTTCTCCCAGCAAATCTCAACATGATGGGTGGTGCATATGAACAGTAGCCACAGACTAAAAGGGAAAGAAAATATATAAGTTAACTAAGTTACGGTACTTACAAATCAGAGCTACATGTAAGACTTCAAACCAAAAATCTAACACTAAAGTGGAAAATGTGTGGAGGTATGAATGAACTTAATGCATTTTATGAAAGCAGAATTGATCCAAACAAAAGATGGTTTATTTTAGCTAGTTCATCCACACTGGTACAACAGCAGAAATGCTATCATCTAACTAAATATGACGGTGCCAAATCGGTGCCAAAACAGACAACAGGCCCGAAAATGTTATGGAGTTTGAGCGGAATTTGCTCAAAGATGTTTTAGTAATTAAAAAAGAAAATACAAAAATGTGCCTTACAAAAGTGCTTAAAAGATCTGCTCGGCTGTGGGTTCGAGTCCCACCCAAGCACTGGTTTTTAATGATTCAAACTGACAGTCCGACACCAGCTCACTGAGTGGGCGAGTGGTTAAGACAACTGCTCTACAATGCAGAAGGCTGTGGGTTCGAGTCCCACCCAAGCACAAGGTTCTAACATAGTTCTTGGGAAAGCGCTGAGCACATAGCAAAAATAAATATCGTCAAAAAGGGGCAAGGGATTAGTTGTGATGCCAACTGCTCCACGATTCAAATAGACCCTTTTGCACCAATGCACTGAGTAGTTGAATAATTTGAGACAACTGCTCTAGGTTCAAGTCCCACCCAACCACATTTTGATGTTTTTAGCAGTTCTTATAAATTTGACCAAGAAAGGGCAGTTGTGATACCAACTGCTCCATGATTCAGACTGGCCCTTTGATACCAGCGCACTGAGTGGTCAAGTGGTTGAGGCAACTACTCTAGATTAGTTGTGATACCAACTTCCATGATTCAAATTGGCCCTTTGACACCTGCGTAATGATTGGTTGAAAGGTTAAAAACAACTGCTCTAGAATTCAGAAGGTTGTGGGTTCAAGTCCACCCAAGCACAGGTTTTAACAGAGTTCTTGGGAAAGCTCCGAGCATAAAGTGCTGATAAATTGCATCAGAAAAGGGCAGGGGATTAGTTGTGAAACCAACTGGCTCTTTGAGACCAGTACACTCAGTGGTCGAATGAGTGAGGCAACTGTTCTAGGTTCCAGTCCCAACTGCTCCATGATTTGAACCAGCACACCGAGTGGTCAAGTCAACTGTTGTAGTAGAATGTAGGAGAATGAGGATATGGGTTCGAGTCCCACCCAAGCACATTTTGATATTTTTAATTGTTCTTATAAATTGTCAGAAAAGGGCAAGGGATTAGTTTTGATACTAAATGTTGCAAGAATCAAACAGGCCTTTTGACACCAGCACACCGAGAGGTTGAGTAGTTAAGGAAACTGCTTCAGAATGCAGAAGGTTGTGGGTTCGAATCCCACCCAAGCACAAATTGTTAACATAATGATAGTTCTTGGGAAAGCACTGAGCAAAAGTGCTGTAAGATTATATTGGGAAAGAGCAAGCTATTCCTAATGTAGAGAAGTAGTAACAAGCTGATGATTACAATACCTAAAAGCTGCTCATGATGACAAATGAATTCCAACAAGAGAGAGACATGTATGTGGAGTCCAATAGTCCAGGTGAGGCCAAGCATGGGCAGCAACACAAGGGAGCTTCATAAATTGGTCCTGTTAAAAGGAAATCAAATGAAATGCATGAGTATGTAAAGTTTACTTAATTACTCTGTTGTGAATGTGGGTGGGTCTTTAAAGCCTAGCGTACATCCACATTGCAACTGGAAGCAACTACACTGTAGTGGCAACTGGTGTTTCCGGCAACTTGAAGCAACTCGCGGCAACTGGGAGCAACTGATTAGTTGCTCAAAAAGGTTGATGTGCTCGTACTTGCAACTACTGGCAACTGGAGTTGCCGCGAGTTGCTCATGTTCTACCTTCTGGCAACTGTAGTTGTACCCAGTTGCGGTCAGTTGCGTCAATGTACATGCACACGTAGTTGCAACTAGTTGCTGTCAGTTGCACGCGTGTGTCTGAATACGTGCGCGCACATCGACAGCAACAGTTGCTTCCAGTTGAAAGGTCAATGTACTGTAGGCTTTACCAATTTGCCGTGTCGATGTGTGCGCTTTGAAAACTGGATGTTCCCAGTTGCTGCACACATCGACAGCAACTGATGGTCGAGTTGCTTCCAGTTGCAATGTCGATGGACGCTAGGCTTAACAGTGTTCAACAGAAAAACCAACTTTCTAATTTGTTTGATGGTGCTCATCCCACAAATTATGTTCATAACGAACGGGACAAACTCTTAGAGAAATAAACAGGCTTTCCAATGATATCATAGCACACAATGCTAGAAATACAGTAACTTTTTAGACCCTCCCTCCCCACCCCCTGTACGCATGGCGTACACAGTGGCTCCAACCTCTTCACCCCTGTATGCATACGCATTCCATATACCTCAGCATTAGTAAGCATTGGTAAATGGTTCAGTACTACATGTATAGTGCTATATACTACTAACGATTCGCATGTCGCCTCCAAAATCTGAAATAAATGAGATTGTTTTTGCATTTTTGTTTACACAAACTGCAGATTTAATGGGAAAAACCTAAATTGAGGAGTGAAAAAAATGTGAGATGAGTGACAAAAATGTGTGACCTGTCTAATATGTTTGTCAACTTGTCCAATTCCTTTCTCGTTTTAGTAAAAGCAAATTTTCAGTTTGCGTACATACGCATTGGCTTGGACCCTCCCCCCTGCCACCCTGTACGCAATGTCAACAACCCCCTCCCCCCTCCTTTATGGACGGCCCCTAACAGAGACATGATGATCAACAAAACAAAGTTTGCAAAAATCTTTGAAAGCTGTATTCAACTCTTGTAGCTTTTTGGCTGGAAGTAAATGTTTTTGGACTCTTGAGCCACTGTGAGTAACATGCCGTAGTAGAAACAAACATATTTGGGAAATATGGTATGTAAATGAGCAATTTTTAAAAATAAAATTTTGATAAGGATAGTACACCTGATGTCAGTAACTCATTTCATTCAATACATTGGGGCATTCTGGGTAGCATCATGATGAAACCATGGCCACTATGTGACTTCCAAAAAACAAAACTGGAACTCAGCTTCAGAGGGACACCATGCATGAATAAACATGAGAAAATATTGGGGCATTCTGGGTAACATCATGATGAAACCATGGCCATGATGTGACTTCCAAAAAACAAAACTGGAACTCAGTTTCAGAGGGACACCATGCATGAATAAACATGAGAAAATATTGGGGCATTCTGGGTAACATCATGATGAAACCATGGCCATGATGTGACTTCTAAAAAACAAAACTGGAACTCCACTTCAGGGGAACACAATACATGAGCAAGGGCAAAATAGTAAATTTAGCATGCTGCAGTGACATGTAAATAAGTAGCCAGATTTGCATAATTTTGATTAAGGCAAGAACAGTACATCAATATGTCAGTATTAATTAATGGTGCAGTAATATGTAAATTAAGCATTTATTTGCATAAATTTGAATACGAACAATTGAATACTACACAAACTATTAAAGTTAAATGCCTGCTGCAAGATAGACTACTCTACCAGGGGCTGACCTCCGTAGAAATTCAAGGTGCCATTTTAGTAAGCAAACTACCGGTAGATGCGCCTCATGTCCGTTTGACATGACTCTCGCGGTTGCTGATTTTTTTCTCATCCCATAGTTTGGTTGTTTCATTTCAATGGTGATTAGGTACCATACCAAATATTGTGTTTGTTACTTTGCTCAGTTGCGGTCCCATGCAACAATAAGAGAACAATTGGGTTCTTGGGGGAAAACCTGAGGGAGTATACCACTGTGCCTTATAGTTCAGCTGGTAGAGCATCTGCCTGGTGTGTCATAGGTCTTGGGGGAAACCTGAGGGAGTATACCACTGTGCCTTATAGCTCAGCTGGTGGAGCATCTGCCCGGTGTGTCAGAGGTCTTGGGGAAAACCTGAGGGAGTATACCACTGTGCCTTATAGCTCAGCTGGTAGAGCATCTGCCCGGTGTGTCAGAGGTCTTGGGGAAAATCTGAGGGAGTATACCACTGTGCCTTATAGCTCAGCTGGTAGAGCATCTGCCTGGTGTGTCAGAGGTCTTGGAGAAAACCTGAGGGAGTATACCACTGTGCCTTATAGCTCAGCTGGTAGAGCATCTGCCCGGTGTGTCAGAGGTCTTGGGGAAAACCTGAGGGAGTATACCACTGTGCCTTATACATGTAGCTCAGCTGGTGGAGCGTCTGCCCGGTGTGTCAGAGGTCTTAGGGAAAACCTGAGGGAATATACCACTGTGCCTTATAGCTCAGCTGGTAGAGCATCTGCCCGGTGTGTCAGAGGTCTTGGGGAAAACCTGAGGGAGTATACCACTGTGCCTTATAGCTCAGCTGGTAGAGCATCTGCCTGGTGTGTCAGAGGTCTTGGGGAAAATCTGAGGGTGTACATGTATAACATGTACTACTGTGCCTTATAGCTCAGCTGGTAGAGCATCTGCCTGGTGTGTAAAAGGTCTTAAGGAAAATATGAGGGAGTATACCACTGTGCCTTATAGCTCAGCTGGTAGAGCGTCTGTCTGGTGAGTTAGAGGTCTTGGGGAAAATCTGAGGGAGTATACCACTTTGCCTTATAGCTCAGCTGGTAGAGCATCTGCCTGGTGTGTCAGAGGTCTTGGGGAAAACCTGACGGAGTATACCACTGTGCCTTATAGCTCAGCTGGTAGAGCATCTGCCTGGTGTGTCATAGGTCTTGGGGGAAACCTGAGGGAGTATACTACTGTGCCTTATAGCTCAGCAGCTGGTGGAGTGTCTGTCTGGTGAGTCAGAGGTCTTGGGGAAAATCTGAGGGAGTATACCACTGTGCCTTATAGCTCAGATGGTAGAGCTTCTGCCCAGTGAGTCACAGGTGTCAGGTTGGAATCCCGATAAAGCCCTTACGACTTTTCTCTCATCCCAAGTGTGGATGCCGCTGTAACTATTCGCCGCGACACAGATTACACTACGAGAGGCATGTCAAACAGACACAAGCCGCGTCTAGTTTGCTTATTACTAAAATGGTGCCTTTACATACTTCACTTTATTGAATTGATTTCGCATGGGTGGGCTATCTTGCACTTTTGCTGCTATATCATCTTTGAGGAAGCCCTACCCATGCATGCCTATAAGCGGAAGCTCGACAAGTTTTAATACAGTGGAAAGTCACCATAAATGGGCATCGTATCTGAACCATACAAGTGTTTGTTTTGGTGGCGTTTAACGCAAACAAATGATTGGGAGCCATGAGCGATGTTCACTGTAGCTGAATGTTCTTTTTGGTGTTCATTATAGCGAAATTCCACTGTAATAAAATTGGAATGATGGCCAAAAACTCACCTCTCCTGTGTTTTCAGTATCCATGGCAACACGTCCATTTTTGTAGTGTGTAATATGAAGCTCCACAGTCTGTGGGCTCCATCTCCAATCTGTGAATACATAATGAACAAAAATTAGCAACTGTGACAGAAATGCAACCAATCCAGGCTTTGACATTAACCAAAGTCACCAAGGCCAATGGCCTCATGCCCTGCTGAGTTGGCCCCGATGCCCCTTCAAGATACACTTTCTGAAGCCAACTTGGCCATCATGCCCTATTGAGCTCGTGCCAATGACGTCATTTTGGGAGTAAAACAATGCTGCGTCAATGTGGAAGCAATGTGCTTGCGCGTTGTGTGTGTCCATAGCGCGCGTAACGCGCTATGATGAGGCTCCCATTGGTGAACTAAACCGCGTTACGCCCACAAGAGACACACACAACGCGCACGCACATTGCTTCCACAATGACTCAGCATTATTTGACTCCCAAAATGGCATATTCGCACGTGTTCGAACGGGTTCAATCCCAGGCTTTGACATTAACCAAGGCTCCAAGGCCAATGGCCTCATGCCCTGCTGAGTTGGCCCCGATGCCCCTTCAAGGTACACACTTCCTGTAAAGCTATACTTCATGCTGAGGCATTTTCATGGCTTGCATGTGAATTATAGTGGCCTCTGCAGCTTTGCACATTGATACACACTTGTCTAGAGTTAGGTTTGCTTCTTGCAACAAACGCTTTCGCACCGCATGGTCGTTTATGCCACACACAATCCTGTCTCGCAGGAAATCCGTTGCAAGAACCCCAAAGTCACAAGTCGATGCCAACTCCCTCAATCTCACTAAATAGTTCATCCGCTTTTTGTACACAGTTGTTGAACTGGTATCTCTCGTATATTATGTTGGTCTTTCCTTTACAGTGCTCTTCCCAGAGCTCTAGGATCGCTGATATTTTTTGTCTATCCTCCTCTGTTTTGTAAGGGAGGTAGTTGTGGATGTCTAAAGCATCCCTGCCAACAGCGGTGATAAATGTGGCCACCCGAACTCTGTCAGATTTGCCCACAATATTTGTCACAATTTCATAGCTGTCCCACAGCTGTCTGAATTTTTTCCAGTTTGACTTTAGATCTCCAGTCACCTGCAATGGAGGTGGGAGTGGTATATGTGCGGGAGTTGCCATCGTAGTAGGCTTTAATAGTAACTACAATAAGCTACAAAATAAATGCAAAGTTTAAGTTGCTTGAACTGATCGACTAGTGGCAAGTCTAGTCTAGGCTTTTAACTTGGTATAAACTCTGGAAAATATTTTACCAAATTTTTTTGCAAGTGCTAACCTCAGATCTACATAAACTACATCCTAGTGTCCATTCAGTTCACGAAGTACCGTTCATAAAGTTCATTTGTGAGCAACCATTCCTCGTTTCGATTTCAGTCATTCAGTTCATCACGTTGCACGTACTACGGTGCGTGATTACACTAACGTGGCACGATTCAGTTTGGTATGGAGGAAGGCACGATCGATGTTTTTAAGTTCCCCGATATTGCGTTGAAACGGCTCTATAGTCAATAAAGATGGCTCATTCTCGCGTGTAGGGGATAGTAGGTTCTCGATTCTGACACCATGTTTCGTTTATATATTCCACAAATGATGACACTCAATTGTGTAACTCATGTTGGGTTTTATTGAGTCATGTCAGCGGCCATGTTAGCAGAGCTCGAACTGGCTGTCTCTAGAGGGTGCTATATAAGTTGACCGTAAGCATATCGTTACACTCGGCAAATTATTTTTGTGGGTTGCCGAAGGGCACGGCCATCTTGCTTGATGACGTTGCAGACAGACGTCATCAAAAGGCCTCTGTGACCTTTCTCTTTTGACTTATGACCTTTGTTCCGTTTTCATCGTGAAGATTACGAAACACGCTCTCGATTGATACCATGTTTGTTGTATTTTGGTGGAGGGGACACCGTCGTCTAGTCTGTTTATTTTGCACTAAAAACAGGTAATTTTCATGTTCAATTTGTAAAGAAAATGATGGATTTTAGTACTAAAGGAATTTGAGACACCATCTGAAACCATTATAAATGAAAAGAATGGATATTTTTAGTTCAGAATGACATAAAAAATGACAGTTTAGCGCTAGCGAAAAATGGCGACACATAAATTTTCAACGCCATGTAACTTAGTCCGAGACCTACTTCAAAACGTAGCGTATCACTAGCAGGAGCTCATGGGGCCGGTGTGTATAAATTGCGGGCCTCCTATACCTGGCGGCGCCGGCGGGGATGGGTGATGGGCGAGGTGGGTAGGCATGACATGTCATGTATAAGGGTTGATGCCAGGGTGGGGCTGATGCCAGGGTGGGACTGATGCCAGGGTGGGGCTGATGCCACAGGGTGGGGCTGATGCCACAGGGTGGGGCTGATGCCACAGGGTGGGGCTGATGCCACAGGGTGGGGCTGATGCCACAGGGTGGGGCTGATGCCACAGGGTGGGGCTGATGCCACAGGGTGGGGCTGATGCCACAGGGTGGGGCTGATGCCATAGGGTGGGGCTGGGTGGGGTTGATGCTTGGGGGCTGATTGGCTGGATTGAATAGTAGGGCTGGTGTGTGGGGCTGGTGGGTAGGGCTCATGGGCAGGGCTGGTGGATGGGGCTGATGGGCGGGGCTGATGGGCGGGGCTGATGGGAGGGGCTGACGGGCAGGGCTCATAGGCGGGGCTGGTAGTACAATTCCGTTTTTTTTAAATGCCATGTAGCAACCCAACTATCCATCAGTGCAGCACCGTCCAGTCAGTGTGTCGAAAAAGACGGTCAAACCTCCATTTTTAAACAAACCATATCTTTTCTATATTAAAAGGTATGGATTTGATTCCAACATCAACGACTAGAGTTTTAAAAGGGCTTTTTAATGATACTAAACTTGTTAGCTTTCATAAAAGGACGAAATAGTAACTTGTGATAATATTAGGAGAGCGATGTCAAATCAAAATTTACAGACAGGAAGTGGTCAAATTTTAATGTAAAAAATGGCATAACTCAATAATGGTTTGAGATATGAAGCTGATTCAAACACCGTTGGATTTCTCTTGGAACGAGCTTTCCATTAATACCATATTTGTTATGATTTGGGTAAAGAATCTAAAATCCACTGAACTCACTACTATATAGGCGTTACGGAGTGGCTATCTCGGCGGCGAAGCTGCACAGCCACAGGCGCCGACCCACCATGCGCCGACGTTGTTCACAAAGATTCATGACGAATGCAAGCAAAATCGATCGTGCCAACTGGCTTCGGCGCCCCTCAGTTTGGCGTGAACAGACGAGCAGGCGAACATCTCTTGTTCCAAAAAGCAGGCCACGGAATCCCCAAATTTGACACAAAACGTGTCTTTGTTGTTCATTGTTTTTGCTCGTAAGGCCATTTCGACATTCTCGCGGCCATTTTGAAGGAGGTGCAAAGAGCGGCCTCTAGCGACGCATGTGCGTGCACAAAACATATCTAAGGCGGCTTCGCGCACTGGATACAACTTCGCAATTAATTTGTTTGACTAATTAAATCGATGGCTTTGACTATAAAGCTGGTTGATTGTGATTCGATATGAGTTGTTCTTATGCTTCAGTTGAACAATCTAAATTAAAAGTGCCTTCTTGTCTGAATAAATCGCATTTTAAGACCCCTTCTTATTTCCCAATTTCTCTAAGATTAAGGCGGCTTAATTTCGGCACTGGATACAACTTCGCAATTAATTTGTTTGACTAATTAAATCGATTGCTATGACGATAAAGCTGATTGATGATGATTCTACATGAATATTTCTTATATTACAGCTGAAAAATCGTAACAAAAAGTGCCTACTTGTCTGAATAAATCGATTTTAAGACCCCTTCTTATTTCATAATTTCTCTAAGCTAGAAGGCGGCTTAATTCGCGCACTAGATACAACTTCGCAATTAATTGTTGTGACTAATTACGTCAACTTGGTCAAATCCGTAACCGAAAATTGCAAGCTTGATAGACTGCTGCGTGAAATTGCACTTTAGTTTCTGTCATTTAATCTGCCATGCTGATTTATTTTTGGTACAGGCCTATTGGGGCTGGTTTTCTTTGTATTTGTGCCAAATATCACGCACGCAAATCCACTCCTCATATTCAGGCAAGGTTTGGGTGAGTTTTAGGGGGAATTAGAGTGTCACGGTGAGAAAATGACATTTGTTTTGCGATGGCGGGTTCATGTTCTTAACTTCTCTCAGCTCTACTGCTAAAAGACCACATCCCAATCAAAAAATGATAAAAAAAGAGCTGAGATTATCTTAGCTAGCTTAATCCAAAATTTGTTTACTTTATAAAAATGGATTAAATAGTCAAAATTGTATGTGAACCTGTGTTTTTAGCAAGAATAGCAAAACACCAGTCAATTGTAATACACGTCATAAGATTTTGACTATTAACCCATTTTTATAAAGCATACAAATTTTGGATTAAGCAAACTTTTCTGCTGAACAGCTTTATGAAATTGGCCCCAGGTTGCACAAGCGCATTGTGTGTCAAGCGCATGGTCAAGCGCCTATGACATAATGACGTCACGCAATGTTTACCGCGGTGCATTATGGGTGAAAAGTGGGACGAAATCTCTGCATCTCTAGTTTGCGTGCGTTGTATGCATAGCGCCTAGCGTATTATAGTCTAATTTACGATTTGACCTAGAACTACATGTAATTGCAATAGAAATCATTTTAACATGAATCTAGGCCGAAACATTCAAATAAACAACATATTAAAAAGCTAATTGTTTAGTGGTTTTAGTCATGCATATCTTCATTCACACAGGGAGATGACACTATATGACACTATTTGTAACGGCTTACCAATGATGTATACTGCCTTTAAGTTCTTGCACTTGCTCCCATTCCTGTAATTGGCGGTCCCTCCGCTGTTGGATGTGGTATATAAATAAATAAAATAAATATCACCCAGTGAGCTCCATATCTAGTTTTAATCTGCTGTTGCAATCTCGTAACTATAGCCATTCATAGGATTGTCAAAAAGAATGTGCACACTTTTTGAAAACCACCTTCGGTTGTAATTTCCCACAGAAAGATACATACTTTTGTTTCTGTCCAAAACGGTGTTCGTTACCATTGCTATCAACACTTTGTTTTGTTTTTATTGTCAACTCATGAAGTAAATTTTGGTCCCATGAAAACTTGTCCTTCAAAAAGTACAGTACACAACAAAATATGCAGCAACATGTACGAGTAAAAGTTTTTAAAGCTTACACAAATTTTCTTTAAAAAATACTGCTTTTTAAGCACACAAACGTTGAAATTTTTACAAAAGTACAATAAAATCGATAAATGTACAATAAATGAACTGGAAAAACAGTGTTTGTATCATTGCATATACAGTAGAAACAAATGCAATTTTTTATGGTGCCTAATTACCACAGAAACGAAAAGAAAAATCAAATTCGGTTATACCACTGTGTCTCCTAGCTCGGCTGGTACAGCATCTGCCCGGTGTGTCGGAGGTCTTGGGGAAAACCAGAGGGAGTATACCACTGTGCCTCATAGCTCAGCTAGTACAGCATCTGCCTGGTGTGTCAGAGGTCTTGGGAGAATCTTGAGGGAGTATACCACTGTACCTCATAGCTCAGCTGGTACAGCATCTGCCCGGTGTCGGAGGTCTTGGGGGGAAACGTTGAGGGAGTATATTATTGTGGCTCATGATAGCTCAGCTGGTACAGCATCTGCCTAGTGTCAGAGGTCTTGGGGGAAACCTGAGGGAATATACCACTGTGCCTTATAGCTCAGCTGGTAGAGCATCTGCCCGGTGTGTTAGAGGTCTTGGGGGGGAAACCTGAGGGAGTATACCACTGTGCATTATAGCTCAGCTGGTAGAGCATCTGCCCAGTGTGTCAGAGGTATTGGGGGGAAACCTGAGGGAGTATACCACTGTGCCCTATATCTCAGCTGGTAGAGCATCTGCCCGGTGTGTCAGAGGTCTCGGGTTCGAATCTTGATGAGGACCACATTTTTTTTCTCTTCTCATTCCATATTTGGTTATTTCATTTCTGTAAAAGCACACTAAATATCGAATTTGAAGAAAAATGTACTTTACTAATAATTTCAAACAGTACTGACTAGAGTGTGATGTTCGCATTTATTCCACAGCAAATATCACAGCGTTTACGAATCAATTTGATAAAGCATAAACCAAGTAAAGGCTGATATATGCGACTTTGGAATTTTTCCTGTGCGGGCACACATTTATTTATTTATTCACCACATCCAACAGCGGAGGGACTGCCAATTACAGGAATGGGAGCAAGTGTGGTCGAGTGCCTTGCTCAAGGGCACAGGTGCCATAACCCGTCGGGGCCCGGAATCGAACCTACATTCTAGTACTAGCACAGGAACTTAAGTTCGACGCACTAGACCGCTCGGCCATAACACCCCACATTACGTCACTTTTAGCAGCTAACCTTGGAAGTCAATTAGCTTTAACTGTAACATTTGTATAATGGCTAGTACCCCAAATTCTTCACTTTTAAATGGTTCAGAAAGTCACTTACATGTACTACACTATTGTTGCTACGTGGTGCATGCTATTACCTAGCAACCAACAGTCTGGATGCTTTATGCCATTCTCTCCAACCGTGAACACGGTATTGATTCTGTAGTTCACACCTGACGCGTGCACCACACAGCAACAAAAATTTAGTCTGGTCAAGTGGATACTAAAGCCCGCCGCACACCTTTGCCATTTACCGGATAATCGGATCATCGGACCACTAACCGGAAAGGTGTGCGCTGAAACAATTCGGGCCGGTTTGACCCCACACCATAGACCGGAGCAAATAAAACTTGTTTGATTTTTCCGGATCCGGTGTCCGATGAGCCCGTAAATCGCAAAGGTGTGCGGCGGGCTTAAGTGTGCATGTGAAATGAAGTACGTCGAAACACGCAAAACTGAGAGTAGCCTGACCGAAAAGTTCACACAAGCGATACGCAGAAAGCAAACTCAGAACTCCAAAGTCGCAAACTGACAAGGGCCCATGTCTTAACAAAAACAATTTAAAAACAATCCAGATATATACAAACATTGCACTTCAATATAACATATACAGTACAAATAAGGGCAGAGTGGCACGTCATATACATCACATTTAAATGCAAAAACGCGAGGTGAAAAAGCAAGGATTTTAAAGTTTCAAAAAGTAAAAATGCCAGCTTTATGACAAGGCTCAAAGAACCAATGAACAAGGGATATTTTGTAATAGACCGTATCGAATAGCTGCCATTCTGTGGGGCAACGTTTGATCTTTAAATTGGTCAATATTGTAAGCACAAAATGTGCAACCGTGTATGCTTTCACTAAACAAAGAAACTACCCTACATGATGGCAGCTATTGGATATGGTCTACTGGCAAAATGTGTACTTTTAACAAGTTGAAAATGAATTTTAAAAAATCTCTGATATGTATTAAATACAAATAATATCAAGACAAAGCAAACTCCCTTTAAGCACAAAAATGCAGCACTTTAAAAAGACTATCTTAAAAACTGTATAAAATAGAGCATAGAACTGCAAATTAAAACATGCTTGGAGAAGGCTTTTGCCGATGTGCGCAACGGTATTTCGGCACAGCGGCGTAGCTAGAGAGGGGTGTATGGGGTGTGACACCCCCCGCAGTATTTATTTTAGTCGGCAAAATCATGGTGCTGTCGCGGAAAAAAAATTAATTAAAGAATCATAAGGCCACCGCTATATCGGAAATGCTATTACGGCATAAACCCTTCAGCAGCAGTAAGAATTTAATACCAATATCTGCAGTAGAAATATACATGTATATGTACTAAAAATTTATAATATACAGAATGTGTGTACGTACATATATGCTACATGCATACAGGGGAGTGTTGAAAAAGTTGGCGTTTCGTGTGTACGTACTTCATGGACGTTGATGTGCATTCAAGGTGTTGCAGGTTACCATTTTTAGTTTATTGCTAAAGCTCAGGGAACCGGCTTGCATCCTGGTGGTAATCTCGTGGGATTTTGAAGAGCGCCGGTGAGATATTATCACGGAACTGGAAGTCTTGGAACGTGACCCGTGCTGTTATGGTTGGCAAGACAGGAACATCTGATGGAGAAAAAAAAAGGATGTCTCGATTCAAGTCCAAAGTCTTGCAGAACAAGTCTCGATTCAAGTCCCAAGTCTTGGAGAGCAAGTCTCGATTCAAGTCCAAAGTCTTGGAGAGCAAGTCTCGATTCAAGTCCCAAGCCTTGGAGAGCAAGTCTCGATTCAAGTCCAAAGTCTTGTAGAGCAAGTCTCGATTCAAGTCCCAAGCCTCCATTCAAGTCCGAAGTCTTGGAGAGCAAGTCTCGATTCAAGTCCCAATTCTTTGGAAAGTTGTCGCTTACCTATTCTGATAGGGAATCCAGGGGGCATCTTGATAGAGATAAAATCTCTGAGTTTCTGGAAGTGTCTCATGGGAGTTAGGACTTCCAAGATGTTCAGTATGTCTTGTAGTTCCAATGGGAAGTCTTCACTCTGTCAAATACAACACAGGAGACAAAGGTTGTTATATAATGCCTTAGTAGACTTGTCATTTGATTGGAGGATTTCATTTTCCTGCAATTTGCTATTCGTATGTATACATCATGCATTTTATAGACAATAACATGTACAGTACTTGTTTATTGGGAAATAATGATCCTATGCATGTGGATATTTGCATGAAGATTTCAATTGATTGCTTTACGTGACGTAGAACATCCGGGCCACGTGGGTCATGAAAATGACAACCAAAATGG
The DNA here is from genome assembly GCA_037783545.1 of Henricia sp. BOLD:AAB3569. Taxonomy (NCBI): domain Eukaryota; kingdom Metazoa; phylum Echinodermata; class Asteroidea; order Spinulosida; family Echinasteridae; genus Henricia; species Henricia sp. BOLD:AAB3569. The sequence continues at coordinate 746,351 of JBBELK010000571.1, forward strand.
TGGATGGAAGGCATGACGTCACTGGAAAGCATTCAATAGGGGCGTTCGAGATGCTTACACCATGTAACACCAACTTACACCGGAGCGTTTTTTTTTTTAGCCACCACGTGATACACGAGTCTGCCTCATGATAGCTACACTGTACCACTATCCGAGCTCGCAAGCGGGTCGGTGGTGTAAAGCTCGGTGTAATGGGTCATTGCAAATGATACAGTGGAACTTTAAGCGAGAAACAGTTATTCTGTTAAACACATACCAAACACTTGGGGGACAGATTGGGAAATATGGTACTCTTCTTTCAGGGTGTAAGACATAAGAAAGACGACAAAGTAAGGTAACAAACTGACCAATGCTACTGTAGCCTTGAAGACTTTCTTGTACTCTTTGCACACTTGCGGTCTCGCGAGATGCACCCTGTATAAATGAAATGCACTCAAGTTAACATTCATGGTACACTCTCATCGACATGCGAGTTGGGAATAGTTGCCATGGGGTTAGGAAAACGGCACAAATCATGCTGAATTAAATGAGTGAATCAATGTCTGGCAAAAAGCCGAGCTACAGTCAAACCTGCTAATGTAGCCACCTGCCTAAAGTGGCCACATTTGGTTGGTCCAAAGTTAGTTTGTGCACATCATATGGAGGCGGAACCTTCCTACTGTGGCCACTGTCTAACGTGGCTAGTGGCACTAGGATCTCTATGCGCACAATCCTATTGCAGTTTAACCTGGATAATCTGACTACACACAGTAAATTGCCTCAATGAACCAAGCTGCTGTGGACAATTCTAGAAAGAGCTTAACAAAGATTTTAAAGGACTAAACAAGTATAAGTTTACCAATGATGTGTCCTTTGACACACTTCACATTTATACGTTTTTCAACTGTAGATATGTTTGTATATCTGTACATGTGCCCGTTACACCTTTGTATAGGGGCCACCTTCCGTCGGTCCCTTCAGTGGCCACTACACACAGGTTTGACTTTATAATCTTCATTTCTCGTCTTACCTTGATGGTCTTGCTTTAATATAGTCAGACCATGATATATCTGTTGACTGAGGTGGAGGTAGGGATGGTCTGTGTTCGGGCTGTAAAGAGTCAGACCGCATGAACATTATTAGTGTTTCCACTGAATACCTGGCAGCATCTTAGATAAGTGCTTCACAAGTGTGTCTTATGTGCATCTTAAACATGTCCCAAGTGCAGTACAAGTGTGTCGCATGTGTGTCGCAAGTGTGTCGCAAGTGTGTCGCAAGTGTGTCACAGGCTCAACTTGATAAATAACTAGGGGCTGTGTTCGAGCGTGTACTCGTGTTAACATGAATAACGACACTCAGTGAAAGTATGCTCTCGCTACACCCCGACAAATGGGGAGTGTGCTCTTACTCCTGACGAATGCCATGTGATTTGTACAAAGTTGGCGGAATATGGGTGAAATTTTTGGTGAATTTGCTCAACGTGCACGACGTGTAAACTTGATAACTGAAGCAACAACTCAGTAAGGTTTGTTCTAGACGGCACCAATAATTCCGCAAAGGTTCTCACGACTGTACATCTGTATTTTCTTCAGTTTCTTGTGAGCAGTGAAACAGCGTTTTTTGTGCAGTCATGGCAAGAGACAGCCATCTTGACTGATGGCCATTCGCGCATGCAGACTGCAGACTTGCCATTCGCCTAATGTGACCCGAATGCAGTGCACATGCATTACTCCGAAGTAATGAGAATGGTACGCTCAAACGCAGCCATAATGACTTATTTCCCTTGTTCAGTGTGTTGTGTGGGTACTATAGGCCAGCTTGCATCAGACGTAAATGTTTGATCACTGTCTTATCACATGTGAGAGATGAAAAAAACATTAATATCATCATTTGCAAGTTGGCACTCACTGCATAATGAAACAGGTCTCATTTATCAGTGACTTAAATTATTATTTGGAACTGGATACCAGGGTCGATATTCACAAAGCTTTAATCTAAGGAGGGTACTTAAGTTTTTCTTAAATCTAGTCTAGCATTTAAGCAGGGCATTTAAATTTAATAACTTCCATATTGATTGGGCACCACACTAAATTTATAATTTGTTATTTTGCTCAAGTATACACCCATGTAGAAATACTGGGAGAGATGTTGGGTTCATAGGGGAACCTGAAAGAGTATACCACTGTGCCTCATAGCTCAGCTGGTAGAGCATATGCCTGGTGTGTCAGTATACCACGTCAATGCGGAATTTCATTTCATCATGTACATAAATATGATTCTCCCCGATAAAATGTTACATTTTTCCCCTGTAGACTGTTTGAAACATTAAATAACAAAATTATTACTGGCTGAACATGGAATTCTATCCAAGGCATTATGTTACAATGACGCATGCAACTGCTGCTATTCTGGAACCTGCATCATTGATATTAATTAGGGTTTGTTTTGCCGTACCAGACACAACTTGATCAACACTATATACTCAGTGCTTCCACCAGACACTATGAGAAAAACGTGCTCGGGTGGGACTCGAACCCATGACCACCTGAATACTTTGCAGGAGATCGTTGGTTCGAGTCCCACCTGAGCACCGAGTATACAATGCTAATCAAGTTATGTCGGGTAGGGCCAAAAAAAAATTAAAAAAAATTAATATTCATCCCCGACGCAAGCCAATTCACATTCTCTGCATCACTGATGCATGTAAAATATCATAAATATGGAGGCATATATAAAATCCAAGCTATTTTTTGTTGTGTTATATGTTTGTACCTGTAGATCTGCTGATAGTACAGTGCCTTTACTGAAGCTTTCAAGAGTTGCCTTGTTCTTCTGTATATCTTCCTGTGTTAAATGTCCTCTCCTGCCGAACAAAATATATAATTTCTATTATTGTTAATACATTGCCTCGATTGTATTATACGGGGCGGCATGGACATCTGGGAACTCTTATCTTGTTCCCAACTTCATTCACTTGAAAGTGAATAGGTCACAAGTCAAGCGCACAGTCTCAGCACTTGCTATGTACGTACAGTGAAGAACAATGGATTTTTAACGTGGCTGACGTCATCCCGCTCCAACCCATTTACAATGACCCAAAATTTTATTTCATGAACTGACAAGTAAAAAAAAATAAAACATTTAAAGTGTTGATAGCAATGTTAATTTTTTTCAAACAAGGATGACACTTTCTGTAATACCGGTATACAATTTGTTTTTAACCATTCACTTAGAGCCCCAGTACGTCATTTGCAGTAACACAAAATGTTACTTCATGAGTTGACAAGAAAAACATGACTAAAAGTGTTGATAGCAATGGTAACAAACACTACATGAGAAATAGACCGTATCGAATAGCTGCCATCTTGTTGGGCACCTTTTGTTACTTAAACTGTTTAACAATGTAAGCACAATATGTGCAACCATGCAAGTCCTCAACGAACAAAGAAACTGCCCCACAAGACGGCAGCTATTCGATACGGTCTATTAACAACTGCAGGCAATTATTTTTAACCGTGCATGGATTTTAAAGGTTTTCCGAAGCATTAATAAATTGCTGTCATCAAAAACAAAGAAAGCTACGCAATGTTGTATAATTCGGAGTCCTGAATTAGTTGTCACAATTCGTGTCTACCTTTTTCTGGTTTGAATGACAACGTTGCTGATAGAGTAGACTTTGGCGGAGAAGTTGCCAACCGTTTGACATCTGCCATCCCTGAAGAGCCAACCGCTCTGTGTCCTGGTAAACGTGATTGGTTTGGTTGATAACGTCATCGTTACGATGTCGCTGCTCATGAGAATATCAACTTCTTCTTCAAGTTCCTTGTCCGTTTCCTGAGACAATAAAACAAATCAATCAAATCTTCCATTTTGTACAGGTCAACTCATATGCTAGCCAAAGCGTTCGAATGCCAATTCATTTTTGAATATATTTTTTTAAATGGGTTCAATGAACTTTGCAGCCTGTAGGCTAAATTGCATGAAGCTTACGTGTGTTCCACCGAGACACATAGATGGGTGGCGCCATTGGCAGTCGACAGTAATTCCCTTACTCTATTAGGTACATTACACAACACACTTGACCAATTGCTTCACGTCCCTTCCGAAGGATGGAGCAATTGTGGCCGAGTGCTACACCTTCGTATGTATTTTAGGTGAAATTTTTACAGTTTTCCAAAGTTAAAAGAAAAGGGAATTTCGTATTGATGTTATTTCAGTGTTTGCAAATTTTAAAATGAAATGAATAAAATCAAGTTAACAAGCGTACAAGTTGGCATACACACTAGCCGACCACCACCAGTATTTGAATGAAATTTTAGTGCAATGACTTATGACTAACCCCACCTTTTGTTTTGAACCAAAGTAGTGTTTGTGCTAATGACTCAGTGATATTTACATATAGCCATATTAATGTGAAAGTGCTTTTGCATTGGATAGACCCACACCACAAATAATGCTCCCATTATTCAATGTGCGGTGATAATTGAATAAATACCAATAATGACTGAATGGTTTGCCGTCACCAGCCACCAGGATAAAATAAAATGCATACAAATTTGAAACCCAAAAGATTTAAAATGTTCACAGTATATAGACCCTATTCATGTGATTATAAAGGTTCAATCGTGTTCCTTGAATCAGTTCTAAAGAATGCAAGCTGCTGTTTGTAAATGTGCCAATAGACCAATCCAATAAGCTCCGCCCATTTTAGAATTGACCAATCACAGTTCCAGGTAGGCGCGGGTTTTTTCTTAGTTGGAGCAAGGAAAACAACTGAACTCATTAACCATGCACAGTAAAGTATTGTTGTTCTGTTGATGCACTGTCATTGTACATGTACACCCCAATGTCGCTCTGTTATAAACTGTTTTGGCCATTTCTCTCGAAAATTGCTGCGAGTGTAGACATCAAACGCAGTAACAAACAAATTTCTCCTAAACATTTTTATAGTCACTCCGCTACACCGATGTGGAAATCTTGGCGTGTTTACACGTCCTCCGGCGTCAAGTGGTTAAACCGTTGAAACACGTGAATAGGGAGGGTCTGTACGTAGTGTCTTTATCACTCTCGAAAAAAAACAAAAAAAACAATACAGAATATATTTTTAAGAAAAATACTTTCAAATGCTCCAAAAATGCCTTACACTACTAGTATTGTGGCTGAAATATCATATTAATTTTTTTAAATGATGCAGCCTTGAAAATGAATATTAAACCATCCACATTGTTATTACTTTCCACAGATAGAGCAAGTCATTGTACTATATTTGTGACTCATACAGTTGGGAACTAGAAAATTGTTGAATAGATTTTGCCTAAATCCCATTTTATAATTAGTTTTTTAATTAAAGTGGCCACATCGATATTAAATTCACACATAATGAAAATTTATGCAAAACATTTAAAATTCACTGGAAAACACCATGAATCTAAGTACACCATTTTAAAACCATACCGAGTCAAGCCTGGGACATGTTATAAATCATGGCAAAACCATGTAAAACCGTGTCTGCATTGGACTCATTTTGGTATTTTGGTAAAACTTAGAGTTCGTCGCCAATTTTACCAAATTTAGTCCAAGGCAGATGGCCGGAAAACTCCCGAAAATGTAAAGTGTTGACTTTTGATTGTAAGTTTTAAGCTCCGTCACTGTAGTTTTTAAAGGGTGAGCTGGGTCACAGAAAGATTACAACGCTATTTTTACATTGCTGGAAAGTCCCGTGCGAACGAGCATTGTCATGTAAAACCATGATAGAACACATGCTGTGGTCATGTAACTTCTGTGTGGACCTGAATAACAAGGTATTATGTTATCGCTTCGTGGCGAAGGTCATTCTATGGACCGAAAATAAATATCCATGTGTGGACGCAGATTTACATGTACCACCATAAAATGTTAATACTGACATTTTACAAAAATATAGAATGCAGAAATGGTATAAGTGGGGCAGTCAATCCAATAATTTTCCAAAGCTATATATCATATTTATTATGAACAGATGTAATATAAGCCTGGTTGACATTTAAAATTCAGGATAATAATCTTTTCCAGGTGTATAACTAAAATACCAAAATTAATTGTTAAGCCATGGTCAGCCCACTGAAACGTCCACATATGCAGTGAAGTGCATACATGTACTTACATACTGTGTACTTGGCAAAACTGCCAAACTGTATACCACAAGTGGAAAATCGTTTAAAAATACACTTGTGCATTGTATTCCAATTTTTAACCTTTTCAAATATTTCAGTTCAAATCCCAAGACTTTGTAATTAAAGACTATAGACCGTATCGAATAGCCGCCATTTCGTAGGGCAGTTTCTTTGTTCCTTGAGGACATGCACGGTTATGCTTCCATTGTTGAATGGTTTAAGTAACAAAAGGTGCCCAACGAAATGGCGGCTATTCGATACGGTCTAAACAAACATTGTTTGAAAACGGTTAAAAATGACATAATCTCCACGTGTGATTAATAAAGTGTATGATAAAAACTAACCTGTGTGTACATGTAAGTCAGGTCAATACCTCATTTACATACGTTCCAAGAAAAGAATAAAAAACTGTGTCCGTGCTTTCAAGAAATTGTGCGAAGCCCTTGTCCTATTTAGGCTGGTTCCCTGGTTACACTACAGACAACAACAGAGCTATAACACCACGACAGTCAAGGTCTTAGTTTCTTTCACATGAGGGCGCTTTTATAAAACAAACGTGTGTGTACACATATTCTTATAAATTCATCTTCTATTATAATTATTTTATAAAAAAATGTCATCTCAGGTGGAATCATTGCATTGGACAGTTTGAACCACTTCTACGTGTATCTTCAATTTCTGGCCAAACGGTTCATTAAAATTTTGGGACATTTAAAATCCATACAGACTTTACATCGATTCTCAGAGAGTCCAGGTGAAGTCTAAAATTACTCGTGTGACTCACGTAACAAGGCCACCCCACAAGTAAAACTTACAAGCATAATTGTGAACCAGTGAATAAAAAGACAACTTCTACATACTGTTCATAGGGACAAAGAAATGATGCTAAATAACCAAACTTGGGATGAAAGAAAAATCATATGAGCTTTATCGGGATACAAACCCAAGACCTGACTCACTGGGCAGATGCTCTACCAGCTGAGCTTTAAGGCACAGAGGTAGACTCCCCCAGGTTTTCCCTACGAACCTAATTTTTTTCTCAGTGTTGCATGAAAGCACAACTGAGCAAAGAAACGAACGAAATATTTGGTATTGCGCCTATAATCATCACCATTGAAATGAAACAACCAAATTACATAATTGTAAATTCAAAGGTGCAAAATATCTGTGCAGCAAGACCGTGAGACTCCATGAATCGAATGGCAACCATTTTTATCCCGACACCGCAAAAGTGCAAAATGCCAACGTCTTTTTTAAGCATAAATTTAAACAAATTAACCTTTTTCATTTTGTAGTGCTATATGAATCGATGAATCCAAGCGGATGAAGAAATAAAAATCAGGAAGACCATGATTATTTTTTTTTTTAAGCAAGAAACAAAAAGTACTGAAAAGCAGATTATGCCACTCACTGAAATTTGATGGGCAATTTTCAGTGGAATGTTCCCACTTAGGCCAACGTAGAGCCAAAACTAGTGACAAATATGAAAAGATTACAGCTTTAAAGGCCCATTGTATAATTTCTAGATCAAACTTTACAAAATCCTGGAACAAGATGACATATTTAAAGATAAATGTTAAAGGCAAAGGCTCGTCAGCAATGCGCGCGTGCCAAATTCGTGCCACGAAATACACAGCTCCACAGCAAAGGCATGGAGCTGCGTATTTCGTTGCACGAATTTGGCACGCGCATTGCTGGCGAGCCTCTGCCTTTAAATTTCAGCTCCGAAAATCCAGATGTACATTTGAAAGACTTTGAGGGCTTGTACATATATGTAATCCCTCACGTATTCAAGTTGTTTGATTTTAAACATGTGTTCTTCAAGTATCCTTGGTAGAATTTTAACTCCTTAAAAATTGAATGAAATGCCATTTTCAATAGGCGTGATTAACAAAACCTTGGTTTCGAACATACTTATTAAGTACTTCCGAAACAGAGTTTGTTTTTTAACATACCATGTTTAATACTTAAAACGGCATTACAATCAGTTTTTCAGGAATTACACTTCCATCAAGGATGCTTGAAGAACATGAGTTTTAAACTAAACAGCCTGAATATGTGAAGCATTATGATAAGCCCTCAAAATCTCTGAAATGTATGTCTCATTTCTTGAATTACCAAGATACAGCAGTTTTTCAGAAAACATTTGGAATTTATGCCTGCTTTTTAACATTACAAAAAGCTCTGAGGACTAATAAGATCATATTACTTGTTTCAAGTGAATGCTGTTGGGTTAAGCATTAGCTGAAAATGCATCTTACTATAGCAAAAACCCTGGCTCAATGCGTATTGGATTCAAAATGAAAATTTGTTTAAAGGTATTTGATCTTACCTGATACCTAACCCGTTGGTAGAGCTTGTTGTTATTGTCTAGCACCACTAGTGAATTGTCCGGCTTGGCGTCTCCGTTGAATATGAACGTATTATTGCCTCTTTGCCACCTCATATCGCTGAAGTCAACTAGCGTCGTGTCCATCCTGATGCGAGTGCCACGTTTGTAGATACGACAGGTGTCTGAAGGGAGCATTCTTGATACCAAAGGGACTGCACAGGTGCACATAGATGATATGGAAATTGGAAAATATACAGAATAAGAGAATAAGCTGAGCATGCAGAGTTTTGCTAAAGAAGTTGAGTAATTCAGTTGAGTTGTTAAGGCTCAATACATCATTTGCAGTTACCCAAATTTCTACTTCACGGTTTGACAAGAAAACCCTGACTAAAAGTGTTGATAGCAAAGGTAACAAACACTACTTTTTTTTTTTTTTTTTTTTTTAATGGTACATTTTTAAATGGTACATGTGCTTTTAACCCCTTGACGCCGGAGGCAAAATGATCTTTTCCTATTAAATATATCCGCCCGATTGACATTAGCAAGCCACGTCGTTTCGCCTTTAATTCTCGGCCACTTTTTTTTCGGGTCACTCTTGGGATCCTGAAATAGGACAGATGATGGTCCTCGTCAGGGCGATTGCTAGAATTGACAAAGTACAATAATTATTTTTTTGACGAAATTCTGCATGTGCAAGTTTTGATTGTCCTCCAGCACAAATTTAGGTCATCGAGTTTGACCTTTTGAAACCATGTAAAAGCGCCCTATACCGGTATATCATCCTGCACCTGGCTTTGTATTTAGCATATTTTTATAGTTCACTGTGTTGCAGGGGACACATGTACAAGTAGCATGACAGCCCTTTGTGTTTACCGGACCAGAAAATATCCTATTACCTGGCAAATATGTAATTAAAATGTTAATGAACAAAATATTATAGATTTTAAAATTGAGTCATTGCAAATGATACAATGGGCCTTTAAAGGAGCATGTCCAAATCACATTTTTGGTTACCCCCATTTTTCCCATGGGTTTTAAGATTTTGACACATATCGATACTTTTCTAAAATTTCAGGCTCTATAGTCTACATATTTCCAAGGATATAGTATCGTCAAAAAAACTACTAATTTATCCGGTTACATAAAACAGTGCAGTGATTGCACCAACATTTTTGCTTCCACATCAAATTTGGAGATTGGAAATTTCCTGTTTTCTTCCCATGGATAGTATTTTGGGGAGGTATTTTGTATGATTTTGTTTTTGTAGCATGAACAATTGAATGGATAATTATCAATATATTCAACTAACCTACATGTATCAGACTACATTTTGTAACACAACCTCGTGCATAACACGTAACACAAACAAAAAATAAATGAAAGAAATTGCCTACTCCAGCTTTGAAAGTCCCATCTTAACTCGAGGTAGAAATCGCCTAAATCTTCCAATGCTTGGATGAGCTGAGGTCGCTTTGCTTCTAATAGTTCACGGGACTGCTGCTTAAACCTCCGTAATAATGTTGTAACTGGGAATAAAAATATAAATACATTTTTATACCACAAACATTAATGGCCACACGAAATGGGATTTTCATTTCATTAAAAGCATGCCAGACGATTGGTTGTACATGTTACTAACAATTGCTACTCCCCCTGAATTTGATGCCAGTGCATCACAGGTTTACCCCCAGTAATCATTAAAATGGCTTTTAAACCATTTTGTATGAATTGTACTTTATATACTCACTCTTTGAGATGGAAAGTATTTAAAGAATGTGTCCTGAATTTACAAAAACAGGGGACACCAACATTGGACCCCTAATTTATAGAAAGACCCCACTGCTACTCCTCCTGGATGGGATACCAGTCCATCGCAGGTTTACCCCCAGCAGTTAGTTGGGTTTCCCCCAACAGGTCGTTAGTTTCCATGGCACGGAGTGACTTAAAATATTAATTTTTGATCAGAACAAGTTTGTTGAATACAATGAACTTGTGGATAACAAGGCACTGATTGACCAGACACTGTTCCGCTTCAGTGATTTCATCCAGGTCCAAGTGGACTTGTTTGAACAAAATGATTCTCTCAGCAATGAAATATAAAATTTGACATTTCCTGTTTCTGGAGGAATCATGTAGTTAAGTGCAGGAGCTCAGGGAAGCACTTCAGGCAGAGTGGCACACCCTGCCTCAGTGGCTCTTACAGAGGCTGCTGCAGTCAGACCTGCCACAAGAGGTGGTCCTATATGTTACTGACCGATAAAATCTCTCGGCCTCCTCGATCTTTTGGTCAGAGTATAATTTCTGTTTCTCTTTTTGAACCATATATAGATCCACAAAGAACTCACTTGTTTGCCTATCTCCGTAGCTGACTGCCTCGGCTAGTGAGTTCCATCCTTGCAGGTTTTTCACTCTAACTGGTGCATCGTGTGCTAATAATAGGTGGATACACTCTGCCAAATACATGCACACAAGACAAAAACATTCAAAAATAAAATAAAAATCATCTTAAATAACATAATTCTCATTAAAGCCCCAATACATCATTTGCAGTTACCCAAAATTTTACTTCATGAGTTGACAAGAAAAACCCGACTAAAAGTGTTGATAGCAATGGTAACAAACACCACATTATTTGTTTCCCCGTATAAAATGGTACATGTACCTTTGAGGGGGAAATTGCCAGCTAAAAGTACTTTAAAAAAAACATTTCCTGCGGACAATCTTTTTTACCAGTCATTCAGATTTTTCAGGTTTTCTGAAGTATTACTGCATCTATGTGGCTGAAATTTCTATAAGGCAGTTTGTCAACAGTATTCTTCAGTTATGTAATGCTGTTCCTGTTTTTAAAAGGTTTTCTTAATCATGTAATCCGTCTTTTAAATTGCCGTGCAGTGGCCGAGCTAGGGTCTAGTGTGTTAAAATCTGGCTCGTACATGTATATGGTGCATGTGCCCTTGGGAAAGGCACTTTGCCATGAGTTGCCTCTCTCCACCCAGGAGTAAATGGGTACCTACGAGGGTAATGAATGTGATGTGATGTGATAAGCCCATGAGCGCTTAACCAGCAGCTGGGGCTGTGTACTCCCCAGGGAGCTGAGAAGGTTTAAAGGAGATGTCCAGATCACATTTTTGAACCCCAATTTTTCCCATGGGTGTTGAGATTTTTATACCATATAATTTGTCTTATTTTGCTCATTACCATTATGAAATTTCATGTTCTCAATGCATATATTTTCATTGGTATTACACCAACCTTTCTGCTTCCACATCCAAATTGAAAGTTGCAAATTGGATGGTGTTTTGGGGAGGTATTTTATATGATTGTTGGGTAAAAACAAAATCCATTTTCTGGAAAAATATGAACACGCTCCTCTAAGGAATGTAATTGAGCTCACTGGTTCAAAATCTGTAGAGATAGTGTTATTTCAGGCCGCTTGACAGGTATTTCATGTTTTTTTTAAAATCTCTTTTAAAAAATAGGGATGTTTAATTAGTGCCATCACTGCTACATGTATAATAATAATGATAGTAATAATAATAATATCACTTAATGCTGCAAAGGGACGATAGCCGATAAGACTTTGCCAGACGTCCACCGAAATTTCGGCTAAAAGACATCGATTGGACACCAAAATTCTGTTACCCAAAGGTTCAAAAAATGATTCAACACCTAATAAAAATGCTTCCAGACCTAATAAAAATGGTTCTCGATTTGAAAAAGATGGATTTTGACCTTAAAAAAAATTGATTTTGACTTCCAAAATATTGGGGCTACACCAAATTGTCGCCCTAATAGAGCGTGTCGCCCTAATAGGGCTCTCTACGCAAAAAGTGTCGCCCCATTAGATAAAATAGAGAAATAATGAATGGTGCACCATTGTTTTCTAGTACATGTATAATGCACATGACACCCATACACAACCGTTAAACTAAACAGAGCGCTTGAGTTCAATGCACGTACCAAACCGCTTCGTCTCTGTACTCCAACTTTAACAAATGGTATTTGTAGCCACAACAAGGTTTTTATTATGCTGTGTAAATTTACATACAATATATGGCATTTCAAGGGTGTTCTGACAAGTTATTATGTTACATTGCTACTGGTATGCTTGGCTCAAAAGTATTCCAGCCACAATGAATATCCATTGGGTTTATCAAGGAACATGATGATACAAGACAATATAAAAATAAAATAATAAAACAAAACATAAGGACTTGCTGGTAATGGCCGCACATGAACAGATGAAAAAAACTACCAGCATTTTTTTGGAACAATTTATATAGTTTGCACATATGGTAACACCTTCTGCACATGTACATGTACAAGGGCCTTCATAAATTATCCATGCATCATGGGATATTTTAGCTATACAATCAAGGCAATTGTACCATTTGCAATGACCCAAAATTTTACTTTATGAGTTGACAAGAAAAACCTTACTGAACATGCTGAAAGTGTTGATAGCAATGATAACAAACACTACTGACACTGTGGGAAATTTACAACTGAAGGTGGTTTCAAGAAAGTGAGTGTGCACACTCATTTTTTTTCGGCATTCACCTAAAGCCTAATGTACATCGACGTGGCAACTGGTGTTTCTGGCAACTGGAAGCAACTCGCGGCAACTAGGAGCAACTGATCAGTTGCTTAAAAAGGTCGATGTACGCACACTTGCAACTACTGGCAAGTGGAAAAATCCCAGTTGCCGCGAGTTGCTCATGTTCTACTTTCTGGCAACTAGTTGTAACCCAGTTGCGTTGATGTACGTGCACTTGCAACTAGTTGCTGTCAGTTGCTCGCTTGCATCTGATCACGTGCGCCCACATCGACAGCAACTGCAAGCAACAGTTGCTTCCAGTTACAAGGTTAGGCTTTACCAAGTTGCAATGTCGATGTGCGCACTCTGGAAATGTCATTCGGCAAACAATACAATACCACAAGAGGGTGGGCTGTGGGGTCACCGGGTTCACAGCTGGCCACAGCTCACGGCCAATCAGCGCATAGTGATTGGGACAACATTTCAAATCAGCTAAAAGTGAATCATTCATCCACATGTAGACATCAAAAAATCACTTTTAGCCTTCTAAAAGTACTTAGATGCATCAGTGCTTCAAAAAACCTTAAAAAATCTATATGGATTTTGTGTACAAGTGAATGGTAAAAAAGTCCAGTGTACAGGACTTTTTTAAGAAAACAACCTTCAGTTGTCAATTTCCAGCATGAAATACCATTTTGGATGGAAATAAATTCACGTGATATTCGTTACCATTGCTATCAACACCGAGTAAAGTATTTCTTGTCAATTCATGAAAAACAAAATTGGGTCATTGCAAATGATACAATGACCTTTAACACAAACACTGGAAATTTCTCAAGGCTAGTTTACCAATATGCTGGTCCCCCACAATTTATATGTTTCATCTGCAAATGATAAAATGGGCTTTTAACCTTCAGCAACTGTAATAAATTGTAATACATGCACATTGTATTTATTTGCTAAATAGGAAATAAAAGTACAAAGTGCTCCAATGACGACTTTGACAGACATTGTCCTTGTCTACTGGGCAAAAACCAGAAAGTGCAAATAAACCTTTATTGAGCTCGTGCCAATGACGTCATTTTGGGAGTCAAATAATGCCGCGTCGTTGTGGAAGCAATGTGCGTGGGCGTTGTGTGTGTCCATACCGTGCGTAACGCGCAATTCTAAGGCTCCCATTGGTGAATTAAACCGTGTTACGCCCACCAGAGACACACACAACGCGCACGCACATCTCTTCCACAATGACTCAGTATTATTTGATTCCCAAAATGGCGTACTTGCACGTCTTCGAAGGGGGTCAATAGCAGGGCTGTTTGGGACAATTATTGTACAACTACTACACTCGATTCGGCTTTGCCAGTGACCAATTTTATGCCGCTGCTAACCACAAATATTTGCTTAGCACAGAATTTATTTTCTTTACTTTGCAAAAATGGGTTGCCAGACAAAATTGTATATGATGTGCATTTACTGGTATTCTGTTATTGTTTGACATATGGCTAGTAACCCATTTCTACAAAGCAAATAGATTCTGTGCTAAGCAAATTTTTGTGCTTAGCAGTGCCATGAAATTGGCCCTGGTTAGACCTGGGTCTGATTCACCATTTTTGAAAGAAAAAAGCGAGTTGAAGCTAAATCAATGGCAAGTGTGAACGCAACCTGAATCGAGAAAAAACAAAGATCAGATCCGGGTCCGATTCACCCTTTTCAATCTACTTTTTGGGCAGAGTTGAGCCCACCAATTAATTGTTGAACCAGTGGCAAGTGTAAACGCTACATGATTATACTAAATTCAACCATTTTAAGATTCGACAAATGTTTCAAATTCTAAATTCTGCATAAATTTTATATACAGCCACCATACAAACATGCCAAAAGGTGTAAATCCAGTGAGGAAATATGAATTTGGAAGGGAAACATTTCAAGTTTTTTTTGGAAAATACACTATTTTTCTATCGTGTCTCACAGAGTTTATGTGCAGGGGTCTTTGGTGGGACAGTGTATGGAACCCCCCACCCCCCAAATTTCTAATGTTCAAATGTTAAAATATATTTCAAAACATTAAAAAAAAAAGACCACTATGTTGATATGTACCTTTATGTCCCAACATGACGGCCAAATGGAGTGCTGTGTTTCCTGTTAAAAGAAAAATTAATATTTTTAGGGATACAGTAGATATTTTATCAACTAGTAAAGCTAATTCAGTCCTTTTTTTAAGCTTTAAACTTGTGCCAATATCTATTTTTACATTGGGCAATTCCATACAGAGGTGTTATTCCATTAATACCACAAAACGGCACACCTTTTTGTCACCATTATTTTTTCTAAAATAAAGATCTCTAGATTAACATGGGACATTCAGACTTTTGGCGAGAGTTTTAGTGCCACTTTTCCGGCCCCTTGTGAAGACTTTTGACCCGATTTCAGCCACATTCTGCCACAACTTTTCCTGACCTTGGAATTTTGCCGGGACATTTTGCCGTTGCAAATTTACACCTGAAAAAAAATACTCATTGAGTTATTAGCTGATTACCCACCGTGTAAATCTTTCTCTGAAACATCGTGCGTGCGAAGAAGAGCTGAAAGTCTCTTTCTGTCATTCTTAAAAACACTTTCGTGAAGTGGAAACTCCGACGTTGCTGACAAAATAGCTGCCATGATCGATGATGTATCTGGTGCATGCCCTGAATCAAGCTAGCACCACCAGATTCAGCCTCATATTCATCAGCGTGAAATTTACTACGGTGTTTGTGGGAGGACATGTTATTTATTTTAAACGTGTATGGAAGGCAAAAATCCATGTACGTGCTGTATAACAACATATTTTTTTGTCAGCATTTTCTTGTGTATCGTTGTTTCTTAGTTTGTTTTGTTTAAGATTGCGGTTATTGGCAGCTAAGGCCATTCACGCCAGTCAAAGCGAGTGTCGGGAAGAGTACAGAACTTTACTTAACCCTAATTCCTCGGCTAACTTCACCGCCACTCACTCGACGTGTGCTCTGCACGTTCTTGCCGGGATATTGCGCTGTTTCAATTTTATTGTGTTCCCGCCAAAAAACAACGCGGAGGAAATTTTCCTAATTTGGATATATGATAGCTTGATGTTTGAAGATTATTCAAACAAAATTACAGGGTGGCACACGAAGAATGGATATTGTTTTTGTGCGATTTACTTAAAGGTACACGCGGCCTACTGTTTACATGATTTAGTGATGTAGCAGCATTGACAATACTTTTTTGATGGTCGTTGTGAAAAAAGATCATCAAAATATCCCCTATTGTTAATTTGAAAAATTAACAAAAACGGTCAAAAGACGGGTTATACGCTTTACCAGCCGTTGCAACTACGCGCGAGCCTCACGACTTTGTCACAAACGATTCGCTCTTCTCCTGCTCAGGATATCTCAAATTTTCTGCTCACGATTTCACTGGACAGCCCGGACGACCGAATATAGGAATTTCCGTTTTCTTTTGAGGAGTTGGCATCATGTTTTTTTCTTCACGAACGTACACCGCGTACCAGAGCAACACGCCCGTGTGTGTGTGCACTCAGGCTATTTGCCGTGCTGCGCGGGGCAAATATCCTACACTCCACGGCAGCCTGCCGTAGCACGCGCTCGCTCCCGTTCTCCGGACTCTCGAAACAAACAATTATGTTCGAATTTTCATACTTATGTTTAACTTTGTTTCATACCTGTATAAATAGTCTCTCTTTTGTCAATTACTTATAAATTATAAATTTACGCTAATTACGGGCAGGGCGAAAAACCCGCAAAAGACAGAATAAAAAGTCCGTTGCCACTGATAACAGTGAGGCAACAACAAATACGAGTGCGCTATGTACCCATTACTTGTATTGTTTGGAAACGAAGATGAAAACTTTTCATCCAAATCAGACCCGTGCAGC
The DNA here is from genome assembly GCA_037783545.1 of Henricia sp. BOLD:AAB3569. Taxonomy (NCBI): domain Eukaryota; kingdom Metazoa; phylum Echinodermata; class Asteroidea; order Spinulosida; family Echinasteridae; genus Henricia; species Henricia sp. BOLD:AAB3569. The sequence goes on from JBBELK010000571.1 coordinate 763,261, forward strand.
TGGCAAACTGCCAAGGCAAAATCGTCTACACAAGCAAAGAAATGATAATTACGCATGCGCGTAGGGGACGTACAAATTCCTGTTTCTACAAATTAACTGTGTAACCATGGCTGTTACGTTGCTTAGGTTTGAACACCTTCGGGCTGCAAGCACTTTTTAGCAAGCCCTTTTGCCGGGTAAGCGACCTTTTGGATCCTAGGTTGAATCTTGAGACATATCCTGGGGCGAAGACCGATAGGTTCGCGCTAAAAACCGGAAAACACGCTAAAAATGGATAATCACGCTAAAAACCGGAAAACACGCTATAAAATTAGGAACACGTTAAAAACCGAAAAACACGCTAAAAACCGGAAAATACGCCAAAAATTAAAAAAATATTGTAAGTGTATTGTTAAAACGAAAACACGCCTTTATTCGATCATGATTCTAACGAACACAACCATATTTCCGGTTTCGAGCAAGATTCCATGAAGTGAAACAGGGTGGGGTTTGCGGTTGAATGGATTGCATTATGTTGTTGTTGTTAACTAAGGCCCTTTATGCCATCAACTATACGGTTTTAGCTTTAACTATACTATATTATCAACTGAGATGACGAAGAAGGAGTTGCAGTTTTAGAAGTGGGAGGAAAACCCCCAGAGAAATGCCCCAGGGGAAAACCCACGCGGTCAAGTAGGGACTGCAAACCCAATCCACATACACGCCCCGGATTCGAACCCGCGGGACCCCAGAGGTGAAAGGCGAGGAAAGAACCCGTACGCCAACCCGACCGCCTCTTGATTGCATTAAGATTTGAAAAAGGTAGTCTAGGCAGAAGTACAACATAGCGTTTATGGTCTGTGCAAACGTTGAATCCAAATGAACTGAATTCATTGCCATCTGCTCACAAGAAACGAACACATGAACTTGTTTTGTGCTAGGATACAAATTAAACAACCACAATCAACACAATAATTATATAAACGTCCATAATTATAAAATCACAATTAGTCCAACGGTACAACCTCATTTCAAATGATTGTTTATGGTGACAGTTGTGGGGGTGACAGTTAAAACAAATGTTCTGTTTGTGTTTTAACACGTATATGCTTGGTAAGTCCAAACAACGGTTGTAGGTCCTTTGAGTACTACAGGCACAGGCTCGTCAGCAATGCGCGCCCGCCACATGTGTGCCACGCAATACGCAGCTCCATAGCAAAGGCATGAGCTGCGTGTTTCGAGCACGAATTTGGCGGGCGCGCATTGCTGACGAGCCTGTGCCTTTAATGTGTCAATATGCCTATACATTTCTAAATGGAACTTTTAGAATATAGGCCTATACATTTCTAAAGGGAACTATCTCCCAAACGCATCTAGTTGATTTTTAACCAAAGATGTTATGCTACATGGATTGTTGCCTTCCATAGACGTTAAAAATATTTACATGTCCTCCCGCAAACACCGTAGTATATTTCACTGTAGGAGAATCCGGTGCTAGCTTGACGCTGGGTATCTGTTGTGTTGTTTTCGAAACGACATGCTTCGTCGATCTTTGGTTATGGCTCAGGCTTTGTGCATCTCAGAAATATTACCGCGACAAAAGAATTTATAGCTTCAACACCAACTTCAATGTTCATAACTCCTTTGAGCGTACTTAGGCCACCAAGATGAGCTCAATCTGGTAAACTACTCACGAAAAACGAGAAAAATCGCAAAAACAAAGAAGACCGAGTTTAAAGCCGAAGCCATGATTTCGAAAACAGCCCTAGTTGATGGTAAAAAAATAGTGACAGCGCCCCCAACGGGTGATACTATTTACCGGAAAACACACTAAATACCGGAAAACACTGGAAAACAAACGCCGGAAAACACCAGAAAAACACCAGGTTGTTTTTCTCCTATATTTTCGGGTGTTTCTGGGTATGTTTTGGGGAGACGTTATTTGGGTGTTTTTCGGTATTTAATTAATGTGTTTTCATTTTGGCGTTTTCTTTTTTACGTTTTCCGGTATTTAGTATGTTTTCCTGTGATTTCCGGTAAATAGTACTACCGCCCCCAACGGTACGTTACGTACGTGTACCTTCAGTACAGTGCAAGCAGTCTGATCTAGTGTGCACGCAAGGAGTGGATGGTTTTGAGAATGTAACTCAGTGACTGTGAGATGGTTTCTACCGCGGAAAACACAGTCTTTGTGCCATGGATTTCTGGAACTTATATCACAACCGGTTTCATGTTGGGCCTGGCCTATTTCTTCGTTTGTGTAGAGATCGTGTGCCTCTACGTTTTCCATTTTGTTGCCATATTTTACATGTAAGTTTAAAACACAACGTCGACAACGTCAACGTCAACGTGACGTGGTAAATTTTCTAATCCATGAGTCATGCAATGATGCAAGTACAAAGTCCCAATCTCATGCACTTATTGCACTGCATGCATGATTTAAAGCTGTAATAAAAATGTGACGATTTCCTTTTTTTATTTTAATTTGTCAAATATAGGCCCACTTTATATCTGCAATGCTCAGCTTCATATGCCGGGGTCACAAGGGAATTTTTTTTAATCTTACGACATTGAATAAATGTTGAAATTGGTTGACCAATAATCATTTGGAAAGACCAAAGATCAAATAATTTGTAGCATTAGTGCGTTTCACTCTTTTTTGGATGAAATTGAAGTTAACCGAATATGAATTTGAATGAAAAAAGTTTTAAAATGTGCAGGAAACCTATATTACTGGACATTCTTACCATCACTGCTTATAACATTTCTGCGAATGCCTGAAAATGGCGTGAAATTGTCCACGTCCATATAGCCTAGCTGCGAACCCAAACTTGGTTCGCTAAATGTATACATATGTCAGTCCCTTCGCACCAGCCGCGAGTAGTGTGTTGTGCTGTGCCCGTATTAGGGTATGTGCCTTGGCTCACGTACAAACACGCATATTTCGGCACATATAGAACTCCTTTCCCCTGAAAAGAATTTACAAGTTGAAAAGAATGAAATTTGTTTTCTTCCAAGAAAATTCTACATGTACAAGAAGCCAAACTGTTTGGTACATGAGGAACTCCCTGGCATCTCAGTCCTCAAGCCGTTAGTTGGTGTGGATGCAAATTTGAAAGAAAACCTGCGAACATTCTTCATGTTGGATTATCCAAAAGTAAGTTAATCCTTATGTTGGATTATCCAAAAGTAAGTTAATCCTTATGTTGGATTATCCAAAAGTAAGTTAATCATTTTATCTTCAAGCAAACTTGAATCCGTGGTTCTGATTGGTGGATCCATGGCAACCAACAGTGTGATGTTTCATATACACCTACCTCTTCCGATTCTCATATTGCACTCTGCGTAATGCGCCATGGTATTCTAAGATAACTGCGTCCCTACGCTGCAGAGCTGTATAATACACTACTGCCAATTCAAATGTAACGCTTGTGCGTGGTTGTGTGGTTGTTTGTGCTTGATTCTCTGCAAGCGCTTTCTGCCACCCGCGCGTGTGTGCTTGCTTGAAGATAAATTCGTTATCCCACTCGCACTTGTGGAAATATGGCATAATGTAGTACGTCTGCATACCACTCGGCCTTACGCAGATGCAGTAAATTATGCCGTATTCCACTCGCGCTCCTGGGATAACTAATTATGTTGGATTATCCAAAAGTAAGTTAATCCTTATGTTGGATTATCCAAAAGAAAGTTAATCTTCGCGTTGGATAATCGAAAATGTTTATAAGTAATGAGTTGATCAGTAAATTGGGAAATTGTTTTTACAAGAGTGGTATTTTCTTACAGTGGTTCTCCAAATGTATGCAGTTGACCTAATTTTTGTATTTAATCAAACGCTTGGTTTATTTGAATAGTCAATTATTTGAGTTGACAGCCCCAGTTTCTCCTAACCCTAATACAAATTTTTGTAAATGTTTGTAGTTTGAGCTGATATTTTGCGTCCAGGATGAGCAGGATCCAGCCTGTGAGTTAGTGCAATCTCTGATGAACAAGTTCCCTGATGTAGATGCCAGACTCTTCACTGGTGAGTATATATATTTTATTCATTTTATTTCATTTACTTAAAGCAACTCAAATGTAAATGCCATTCCCTAGCATTGTACATGTACTGGTATATGCCATTCCCTAGCATTGTACATGTACTGGTATGTAGTTCTTAAAGGTAGTATAATACATGATTGGTGAACCGTTACAAATAGTTTTATCGCCCTGTGTGATTAAAGGTATGCATGATTAAAACCAACCTGAGCAAAAATCAGCTCCGTACATCGTCTACATGTAACTTTTGAGAAAACAGTCAAAAAATGGTTTACAGTCACTTCGCCCTAAAACCACTTCACCCTGAACCACTGTGCATGAAGTTGTTTTGGGGCGAAGTGGCATTTGGGCGAGATAAATGGCCTTTGGGTAAAGTGCTTGAGGGCGAGATGGTTTTAGGGTGAAATGAATTTACGTCCCGCGAGACGAAAAAGAATTGTTTTGCTCATTTCTCAAAGACTACAGCACTTCAGACAAAACCATATCGGGGGACATTTTGTACCGTCATTGTGTTTATATTTTGTAAGTTATGTGTAAGTCTGTGAACATTTCTGATTCCTCGAGATACCAATCATGTATTCTACCTTTGACACTCTGCTTGAAAAACACTGCACTGAACTTTTTCTGATTGAATAATATTCTGTTTTATTTCTTCTAGGTGGCTGTAGAGTTGGAATGAACCCCAAACTGAACAATCTAATGCCGGGTTACAGTGCAGCTAAATATGACCTCATTGTGATTAATGATAGCTGCATCATGGGTGAGAAGCAATACAGAGTGTCAACAAACAAATAAACAAATTAAACCAAAGACCCAAACAAAACACTCAGACGTTGCAAAAAAATACCCGTCACTGTGAGAAAGTACAATATTTTAGGCATACAAATTTCAATTTATTACTTATTTTGTAAGTCAATCACATTTTGCATGACTGAGTAATTGTTTGACCGAGGTGGGGTAAAATTACAAGCCTTAAACATTTAACTGGAACAAAATACTCCCTCAGGTTTTCCCTACAAACCCAATGATTCTTTTGGTTCTGCATGGGTGCTCAACTGAGCAAAGTATAAACAAATGCACAATTTGGTACGGTCCCTAATTACATTCAAAATAGTCAGTAAAAATAAAATTTATATTTCTTTTTTTGGTTTATTTATTTTCCTTTTTCAAAATTGTTTTGACCCACCACCCTCCCCAAATGAAACTTGAGATTTGCACAACTATATGTGTAAGCCACTTTGCGTGCCCCCCTTCCAATGTGCTTTGGCGCCCCCACTTTGAAAAGTCTGGAGATGCTGCTGCCCACTAGCTGTTCAGTGTACATTGTACTACGCTTGTTTTTCTGATGGTAATACAGCATATTAATTTAAAAAACCTTCCCATTTCTGGTCCCTTGTTTGTCTTTTTCTCTGCAGTATGTAGCAACACATTGACAGAAATGGCATGTAAAATGACACCGGATGTCGGGCTAGTTCATGCTATTCCGTATTGCTGCAATAGGAACGGTTTTAGTGCTACTGTAGAAATGGTATGTACAGACATAGGGTATATGTGCAGGAAAGTTAAATAGCTTTCAAGTCTGTCATGTCTTAGCCCAGGTTGGACGTCGTCTTCATTGCATTACGAGTGACGTCCAGGTCACGATGTCTCTAAACAGGGGGACTGAAACTTGCACATAAATTTTTGAGCTATTTTACCTTTTAGTGGACGTCGAATTGATGTCCGTATATCCTTTGCGTCTTCAGTTACAGGAACGGAAGGTTTAAATGTCGTATATACCAAATTTGATGAACAAAATAGTGAAATCTAAGGCACAACATAACGTTAAAGTTCAGAGAAATAAATAACAGCTGCCGTCGCGTCACGCATCGTGAAGTTTGGATAGGCTTGCGCGTGCGGCGTCACGATTTCAGGTACGCAATGCGCCGAGGCCATGGCCCAGTTCAGTTGCGACGCGCGCACAGCCGGCCGGCACGCGTACGCGGGACTACGCGCGCGGTGAGAACAAAATAAGCTGAACGTAACTTGGCTGTAGTAGTGGATTATTTGTGCACAAATATATAGCAAATTAGCGTGACTTTTTGCCGTTTTCCTCCGGAATATGCAGTTCGGTGATGTGTAGTGGATTTCTAAACCCGGCAATCCCAAAGATTAGGACACATGGAACTTTGTTAGCACATTACTGGCTTCCTGCACAAGGTAGAAATATTGATTTTTTTTGTTACAAAAATTTTCACCCTGTTTTTGGAACTTCATATCCTGGACTCTGTATCCCCATGTAGTATGCGGTACAGAGTCCAACCTGGGCTAGTCATGTCTGTGAAAATAGTTGAGACTTAATCTGAAGGTTGCAATACTGTATACCATTAAACGGTTCGTGTTAATAACTCTTGGAACCGTTTGTCTGTGGGCAGAAAACTGTTTGTTCAGGCCACAAGTCCATTATATCTTGTAATCGACCTGTGTGTGTGACCTTACTTTATTGTAATATGATTACAATAGGTATGTCGTGTGACCCGGTTGTCGTTGGAAATATTATAATTGTATCATAATCGTATCACAATCGAGTAATTACAAAAATGTTCTAAGAAAAATGTGTTCGGTTTGATTTAATTTTATTTTTACATATTTTTATTTTATTTTTATATACAAGGTTTTCAGAGCATACATAAAGCTTGTACAATGTAAATGGATATTTCACCAACAGGTATATTTTGGTGCTTCCCACTCCCGTATGTACATCTGCTGTAACGTGGCAGGTGCAATCTGTGTGGCGGGGATGTCTAACATGATACGTAGGTCTGTCATTAACGAGGCGGGTGGTTTCGTGGAGCTCGGCAAATGCATATCAGAGGATTTCTACATGGGTCTTGCTGCTGCCAAAAGGTAATTAGCATGTTATGTGTGGGTTCCTGTAAAGATTATCCAAACAATTGTAAATTATCTAAATTTTGTGCATATTCTGCTGGAGTTTCCAACTCTTTTTTAAAAACAAAACCAAATAGCCAAGGGTTACAAAATGTTCAGCTAGTTAGAGAAAATAGTGGAATCATTTGTGCACAGTTGATTTTCCCGTGTTTGCCTAATGTGACATCACAACTTTGCTCATGAATATGTAAATATGTATTAGCATAAAAGCAACGCCTTAATTTTAACCCCCCTTCCCCCCAAAAGAACCTTCAAACTAGTGTTTTTATCACTAACTGAATAGAGTAGTCCATAGCATAGATTTTATTGATAACAAAAAAAACATTTCAAATTAGGGAATAAATTGGGATTTGGCCAGTCTTAAACATACGTTTAAAACCGGATAGGGGCCTGGACAATTGATAATGGCCCCAGCCGCAGCCCATTCATAAACCCCTTTTTCGTGTAAATCGGTAAAACTCACAATTTCCTTGCCGTTTTGCCATATTCTGCATTGTATTTTTGGATGGATCGCGAGTTCGTTCAAAGTGCAAGCTGTGCGTCGAGTTGTTTTGTTTGATCGTGCGTGTTACGCGTAATGCACATGCACACAATGGGGTACCTTGCACATTTTGCTTTCGGGGCGCGTGCAGTTTCTGTGTGCATGTCCATGTTCCATACGCGCTGACTAAGGCGCGGGCACGGGAAGAAAGTGTTTAAAACTGGCTAGCCGGTCTTTAAAACTGGCCATGTGACGTGCTCTCAACCAATAGGGATGCGTAAACTGTCTTAGGTATTTATGAATTCCCTTTATTGATGCAGATTCCATTCAATAGTGCTCTGTTAAACAATTTTTGCACTCGGAGACACTCTGTGCAAATTTTGTAACCTTTGGTAGTTTGTATCTGTGTCACACTGTTTAATTTACTTGAATGCTTTTATCAATGTTTATTTTACATTGTAAGGCATTGTATTCAATTTGACCTTTGGACTAATCTGCGAATCTGAAAAACCAATAAATCGGTCAATTATACTTGAGTACTATTCTTCTACTCCACAATGTAAATTCTGTGACCAACTTTGGAATACTATTGTTGAGCGGTCAAGTGCATTGTGCCCAAGATACATATGCAATGTACACAATACCATTTGGTCAAAATTTTACTATGACCCCATATGAATTTATTTTAGTTTCATGAAGTCATTACAAATAACCCTCTTAAAACCATTGTAAATTCTTTAAAATTGGGTTTCCTTTAAACATTCGGCAAAACCAGTTTTTCGTCTCATCCCTAAATTGAAGTCTTCAAATAGTTACCTGTGTAAGTAGTGAAGGTGTTGTGTTTGATTAGCTGATGAGTGCCTAAGAGGCATCTACAGGGCTGCCAGCTAAATTGCTTCTGCAGCCGATTTCCCAAAGAATTGCATAGCTTGTGCAATTTTTGAAAAAATGGCATAAGCCCCATAGGCTTGCGTGTAATTATCACAAGAATGTTGTGCAGCTTACGCAATAAAAAGTTGCGCAAGCCGGCTTACGCGGCGCATAAGGATTCATGAAATAGGCTGCTGTGCTCAATGAACAAAAATAATAATAATGCACACCTACTTCATTAGAAATGTTATGACATATTCCTAAAAGTTATGCAACAAGGTCACAAGCCTAGACAATTGGTGCAGATGAAATTTACAATGCTCCACGTGAATGGTGTGAAATGTCGCTGTTCCCTGGTGGCTAATATATTGGCAGTTGCAAAAATGTGCATTACTCTTTTAGTTGAGTATATTAGATTTGTGTAAATTTCCAATCATAGACAATTTTCTGATAAACCTTTTTGTGTTTTTTGCAGTGGTTTTAAGATACGATTTAGCAGCTTACCCGCCATGCAGAATTCAGCCAATACTTCCCTGGAATCCTTTGCAAAACGAATGATCAGGTACACTTGCTGCCGGCTTTGACTCGGTGTTGAAAATTATGACCCATTACCACAAAAAGGCTATAAAAGTATACCAAATGAATATTGGGGTTTTATGCCGACATGATAGAGCATATATACAGGTAATAAGCTTTAAAAGCAGGGGTCACCCATAATCGATTATGTAGTTCTAGAGTTATGTCATCCTGATCCGAGCCATGGTTACATTGAATCAGTCAGAAAGAGAATTACGTATTACTGCATGAAATATTGGTTTTAACTTCAGCCAATCAGAAACAAGCTATGATTTGTGGTACAGCAATGGCTGATTAAAAAAGTGCCATCGAACACAAAATGTAGAAGGAAAGAATTGTAAAGGTGCCGTACAGTAGTGAAGACGTTGCTTTAACCATTTTCAATAAGTTATATACACAATTACCACATTTTTTGATTGTTAAGTGCTAGTTCAAGAATAGGTGCTTTTTAAAATTCAGACATTCTAAAAACCAGTGAAGTGCTGGAATGCGGTATGTTTAACTAAAAATAATAATGGTGGATACTTATATACCGGTAGCGCACATGTCCACCCCTGCGTGGGTGCTCCTGGCGCTGTTGCCATTATTACCACTGCCATCAGGAAATCACCAGAACTATTTCGCTTCAACTAGGTGGCTACCTGGCGCACAACCCTATCAGCAGTTAGATTGTGGCAAGTTAGATTGTGTGTGATTGTTAGCCAAGGGGTATGGGATGATTGTAATGAGCTGCACGTGATGTCTTAATGTTGGCTTTAAAAAAAGCCAGTGCAAAATGGGCATTTCAAGCAACATGCCAAGACTGGTAGGCGGTATGCGCTGACGATGCACTGCCTGTATCCAAATCAATGGTGGCCACACACGCTATTGAAAGGGGACTGACATCGCACCCTCTTCTGTTCTTTACTGTAGAACAAACTGATGAGATGGTGTATCTTGGTCAAAAACTTGACATGTCATCAATAAAATGCCAATGTTTCAATTAGCAATTGTTGGTTTGTTTTATTTTGAACTGTTACAATTTCATTACATTTTAAACAAGTGGTAAGTTTCTTTTGCGTTTCAGTATAGTAAAATACTGGGTCCATACTGTGTTTTTGTAAATATGAAATCAACCCCAACTTGCAGTTGGTTGTAATGATTGTTTTTGTTCTACTAGGTGGACCACTGTACGGACATCCTCTGTACCCTCAATCCTACTGTTAGAGCCCTTCTCAGAGTCCTTACTGTGTGGTTTCTGTGCATCGCTAGCTGTGCGTTACATACTGGGTTGGGATCCTATTGTCTTCTTCATGGTGCATCTATTGCAGTGGTTTGTACTGGATTACATACAGACATGTGCTTTGCAGGTAAGATGACGTCAATAACAACTTGATGCCACGATTATTTTTGGCAATTTATTTTTGGCAAATGTGATTGGCCAAAAGTTAAGACCAGCAGCCGATTTCACAAAAATTTACGCAATTGCGCAAGTCCACTTACGCCATAAATTATTAAAATGCCATAAAATGTGGCGTAAGTTGGAAAAATGTGTCCAGGGCAAAGTGAATTTTCGTCTCATGAGACGAAAATGAATTGTTTTACTCATTTCTCAAAAACTATAGCACTTCAGACAAAACCATATCAGGGGAGGTTTTCTACCATCATCATGTTTATATTGTGTAAGTTATGTGTAAATCTGTGAACATTTCTGATTTTCAAGATACCAATCATGTGTTCTAGCTTTATTTAAGTCGAGGCAGAATAAATCCTTAACATCTATTCTTTTCATTTCCCGTTATAGGTGGAACCACTACCCTGCTCTAAGTTTGACTACATGGTAGCATGGGCATACAGGGAAATCTGCACGTTGTATTTCTTTATAAGGGGTTGTGTAAACAACAAGGTCAAGTGGAAATCAGGAACATTTCGTGTCAGGTGGGGTGGTTATCTTGAAGAGATACACTAGCGAAATATTACTCTTCCATTTTGGACAGTAGTTGTTTTGTTTCATTAATGACTGAGGTTTCAGTCACACACGGTAAGCCTAGACTGGTTCCCGTCCACATATTCCACACAGGAGAATATAAGGACAGGTAAAGGGCGCTTCATCTTGATCTGTAATTGGTCGTCTTTGCGCGTGCGCATTGTATTTTTTATATTTAAAAATTGGCCAAGCCTTTTGCTTTAGGCAATATACTTTATTTACATAATTGGATATGTTCAACACGCACGGCCAAGTTACAAATGTCAATGCAAAATCTGCGCACTTACTAAAAAAATCAAAATAATAATAACCACGTGACGGGCAGAATTCTGCCCGTCATGGCTGCCCTTTACCGATCCCTATATTTTCGCAATAAGCGAACCAATCTATAGGGATCGGGAACCAATCTAACGGTAAGCCAAGACAATGACTATAGGCCCGTTTACACTTGATTTGCCTTTGCCGAATCAAACTCCGCAATTTCCAAAAAGCGAGTTCAAGCCGGGTAGTGCTAAGTGTAAACACAAAAAGGTGAATTAAAAAAGGCGGATCAGACCCGGGTCTGATTTGCCTTTTTCAAGTCACCTTTTGCGTAGGGTTCAACCCCGCAATTGTCAAGGTCGCTTGTAGTGTATACGCTACCCAAATACAGATTTGGCTATTTGAGCATCCTTGGGGCGGTGCCACGACGTGTGGTAGGTTTAATCGATAAAACCACGCATGCGCTGCAATTTGGGAGCCTTAGTATAGTGCATTACGCGTGCTATGGACACACACGCGCGCACATTGCTTCCACAATGACGCGGCATTACGCGGACACCCAAAATGACGTCATTGGAAAGGGGTCAATTGGTCGAGAGCATGTCACATGGCCGGTCTTAAACGGACGATAAAGACCAGCTGAACCAGTATTTTGTAGGATACTCCACTAAACGGCAAAATGGCGAAGTTTACTGTCAAAGGATTTCAGGGAGTTTTACTGATTTAAACAAAAAGGTATTTGTGAATAGAGCCTTTGCATGGCGGCCATGACAGGGGCAGTCACAATGTCACAGTACGTCAAGCACGAGTAGTCACACCATTTTAAATATGAAAACCTGCCCCCGGTCATGGCCGCCGGTGCAAAAGCTCTATAGGAATAAACGTGCAGTTGTCATGTCATGTACAGTATTTTTAAGATTGGCTAGGGACCTTAATACTGATAATTGTATAATATTGGATGGCTTTGAGGGAGATATGAAAATATAGGTACCACACGGGTCATGAAAATACTGAAAGAGCCGAAGGCGAGTTCGGTATTTTCATGACGAGTGCAGTATATTCTCATATCACCCTAAAATACATCCAATATTATTATTCATTGTTATATAAAATGAAGCTTATGTACCTTCTTTGTTTTGCAAGATTTTTATCTGTTTGTTGTTGAAAACTTCAGTTAATTTACAACGTTTCCAACCGCATGCGCTTTTGTTACTGTTGTACGGTATTTTTTGATATCGTACTCACGTGCGCGTTGCACACACGCACAATGCATTCACTTGATGCATGATGCGCGCATATGGGTCTTTCTATAAATTAGGGGTCCAAAAGTGTGAAATTTGGTGTCCCCGTTACACCTGATATGTGTTATTTTTCGTACAAAAATCAAAAAAACGGCTTTTAAATCATTTTGTATGAATTGTACTTTATGTACTCACCCTTTGAGATGGAAAGTATATCAAGAATGTGTCCTGAATTTACAAAAACAAGATGTAAAATGTAACGGGGGACACCAACATTGGACCCCTAATTTATAGAAAGACCCATATGCTTTGGTGTGCCCAGCGTGGACGCACATAGATTGGGGCTCTGTGCTGCACAGTATCAGAAACGTACGGTATCTGCAAAAACTATTTAAATAATTATCAGTATCCATGTCCCAAGCCGGTCCTAACTCTTTCAGTGCCTATTGTTAACACTTGACCTTAAAGTGCCAAGTTTTTGCATTTTTCATAATTTGTTTAAATTGAGGCCTCACATGCATGGCAATTGGCGTGTTCGAAGAAACAAGAATTACATTTACGATAACACTTTCAGAGTTGAGTACATACACGACATTAGCACTGAAAGAATTAAACATACAGTTTAAGTCTGGCCATGCCACCTACACCTTTATTCCCTTAATAATGAATGTTTAAAAACCATTCAGTCTGTCACCCAATAAAATTTTTGCACTCATAAACAATCGTCATTTGTATATTTTAGCACACATCTGTATATTAGCGCAGGATACTCATGGTGCTGTTGCCATTATTATCGCTGCCATCAGAAAATCATCGAAATAGTTAATTCTTAATGTTGTATGTTGAGGACCAAGTTTTAACTCTGCACCATTGCAGACACAACATTGATGTTTCTACAAATTTTGTTTAAAACCGCTTAACAGGGAAAAGGTCTTGCAGAGAAAATATCATTCCTATGATTGTCAGTGTATTATGTATTGTGTTAAAGGAGTGTGACCAGATCACTTTTTTTTACCCATAACTCCCCGGGACTTACCTTATGGGTCATGAGATTTTTATATCATAACATCCGTTATATATTTTTCTGATTACGAAACTGAAACTCCCGCGCTTCTAGGCCGCATATTTACGAGGATATCGTCGAAAATCCACCGATTATTTGTAAACTAATTTTCCAGTATCAACGTTTATCCGCTGAAAGCCGACTCGATAGTTTTGTTCAATTTTTTACTGTAAATTGGGAATGTTTTCGGGTTTTTGGAACATGGGAAGTGTGTATGGGAGTTACTTGATAATATTGGTTAGTTACATCGAAAACTATTTTCCAGAAACTCTGGTCACGCTCCTTTAAGTAAGGTACTGTGTGATTAATTTTTGTTTTGTATCAGGGCAATTGAGCCTTTGCACAGCGGCCATGACAGGGGGCAGTCACATTGTCACCGTGTGTCAGTGCTTTGTGGTTCTATTGCTACATCATTTGAATAAGAAAACCTGCCCCCTGTCATGGCTGCCGGTGCAGAAGCTTTATTCCATAAATTCAGATTTAAATTTCAGAGACTTTGAGGGCTTGTAATGCTTCACATATTCATATTGTTTCATTTTAAATTTATTCATTCTCGATGGAAGTGTTATTCCTGAAAAAAATCTTATTGTAATGCCATTCTTAGCAAACGTGATATCTCTGAGAAAAACTGAAACGTACTCACTGAGTACGTTCAATACCAAGTGTTTTTTTGACGCACAGCGCTTATTGAGAATGACATTACAATCAGTTTTTCAGGAATTACACTTCCATCCAGGATACTTAAGAACACGTGTACGTGTTTAAAATTAAACAACTTGAATATGTGAAGCATTACAAGCCCTCAAAGTCTCTGAAATGTAAATCTGAATTTATGGAATTGCCGAGTTTAGGCCTTTTCACACGACATAAAAAAACTTGCAAGGCTTGAGACTTACTTTATGATTACACAGTCCGGTGATTTGACATACTGGGTACTTTCACATGACACAGCGAAACCATCACTGGCATTCTTTGAGACACGAATGCTTTTTCTGCTGGTCCATGTCAGACAACTGATTAAAATGCACATAAGTACTGCTTGTATTAACGGCACTCCATGCAAAACATAGCCTACCCGCGACAGCCAGGGAGTCGAATTCTATTCGAAAAAAAGACATGGGGCTACATTGGAGTCGTCCACCATCCAGTTAAAGATGGATGACTTGGTCAAAATCACCTTGAATAGCGAGAATCGGAACAGTGATCAGAGCCACGACCGGTGGATGTACTTTCTGAATACATTCGCTTCAAATTTCTTGGGACCGGGTCGCGCACATGCGCTGCACTGTCACAAAGGATGTGTACAGTGTATAAATGTGTTAGCTGTCGCAAGGGACGTTGTACAAATCGTTACACACGATTGTTCTCAAGGATACCTTGAGAAATCTTCCGCTAGCGGAAGATTTTGTCGTAGGTCCGGACCTCCGCCAAATAATCTCGAGGATTAAGAAAAGTTCTCAAGGAATGCTCGTCACTCTCAAGCATAGGTATCCTTTCACACGATGGCACTTTTGTAAGATTATCTCAAGCCTTGCGAGTTTTTTGGCCTCGTGTGAAAAGGGCTTTTGGTTTATCACGCAGAAACAAACAAAACTGCTCTCAACAAGGATCTTATGTCAAATTTCACCCATCACATTCGACGTAAATAAACAAGCAGCCTCAATTTGTTTGCATCGCGTGTTACCACTGAGAATTGGAACGGCACAGTTTACTCACGCAAAAAAAATCTTCGCAACATTCACGTCGCCATTTTGGATCTAGCGCTGAACTACCTCGCGAGAAGGATCCCAGATTTCAATCAGGATCTGCGCGAAGTAAACGAGTTCACCTTAGATCTATGCGGATCTGAATCCGTCCAAACCAAACGCGTCTCAGCCAGGCCTGAGGTCTTATATGATTAACACAAGGGCTCAATTTCACGAAACGCATAAGCACGCATTTTCTGCTTTAGGATGTGCTAAATGGCATTGTTATTTCCTAAAACCCATTTCCTGCTGAAGCGCTTAGTGAGACAAAACACATGCTAACCCGGCGGGATCTTTTTTTGTCACAATACTCAAGAAATTTTGGTGTTTTTTCCCCAAAAAAATACTGCATTTTAGGGGTATATACATAAACAAAAAATAATAAAAAACTTTCAGTTTGAATTCTAATGTTTTTCCTTCACTGTTTACTGGAGGGTTCCGACAGTGACATCACACAAATAGCGCCCTCTTTTGGCAAAGAAAATTGAAAGGGTAAAGAAGCCATATTTTGCAAAGAATTCTCCTAATTTACTAACAATAGACCGTATCGAATAGCTGCCATCTTGTGGGGCAGTTTCTTTGTTCCGTGCGGACATGTACGGTTGCACATTGTCTATTTTTGGAAATGTCTTCACTACAGCTTTGGACTGCAGTGCCCGTTATATAATAAATTCCGACTTCCAATTATGGGAGCGAATATTTTTATGATATGAAAGCAGGCCAGTTCAGGATTAAAAACCCTAATTTCAAATGTACATTTAAAAAAAAAGAAATTTTCTATTTGTATTTTGGGATAATTTGTATCCTAAAAGATTCCCTGTTAATATTTTTTTTATAATTTCAATATTGTTATAAGGTTAAATGTACTTTTATACCAACAAAGTTTATCAAGTAATTCCTAACCATGTATGCAAAAAAGAGGTTTGTTTAAAGTTACTGAATTTGTCTTTTGCGTGTAACATTTGCATAATGGCTGACGCCCCGAAATCCTCACTTTCAAATGGAGGTGCAGTTTGGAAAGTCACATACTATGCTATTGTTGCTATGTGGTGCACGCCATTGCCAAGCAACCAATAGTCTGGTTGCTTTATGCTATTCTTTTCTACGGTGAACACGGTATTGATTCTGTACTTCACGCGTGCACCACATAGTAACAAAAAGTAGATACTAATTGTGCATCTCTAAGACCCTGTTCTCACTAAAGAAATCGCTTCGTTCGACGAAGATTGGTTAATCATTGTTATTTAATGAAGCGTGCATTCACATCTCATTTGAACGAAGAGCGGTACCGTTCACATTGCCTGGTCTGACGCGCTGTGTGGTTTTCAAGTGGTACATCAAACACGCCGCTTGCTAGGTGCTTAACGCACGACGCGCTTGTGCAACCAGGCCTGCCAAATCGCTTCGTCGAACGAAGGGGAGCGTTCACATTACAAATTTGCTTCATCCAATGAAGCGATTTCTTTAGTGAGAACGGGGTCAAAGAAAGTGTCATTTTACCAGAGGCTATAAACCGTATCGAATAGCTGCCATTTTGTTTTTCGTGGGGCAGTTTCTTTGTTCCTTGAGGACATGCATGGTTGCACATATTGTGCTTCCATTGTTGAACAAAAGGTGCCCCACGAAATGGCGGCTATTCGATACGGTCTATTCATGCGAAACACGCAAAAGACTAATTGCTTGAAGTACAGGGTGTCTATAAAAAAAGGAAACCCATCTTTAAATGCAAATTATCAGAAATATTTCAAAAAGATGTGTGTATGTAGAGAAAGTCCAGACTGTCCTCTGTTCAATGGTACCAGGGTCATTATGTAACTGTCATGCATACAAACATGGCCATTATGAAAGGTGGTGAGATCATCACTCTGACAAGTTATTTTCCTGTGTGGTAATGGATGTGTGGGCATCTTAAACTTTCTTTTGCTGTTACTCACCTCCGCCAAGACCATGGAATGATAAGATGAGCAGTCAGAGACATGAAGAGACGAAATGTGTTCTTTCATCACTGCCCTTATCCCACTTTCAAGTGAAGTGCTAACTTGTCACAGTGATGATTTCACCACCTTTCATAATGGCCATGCATGACAGTTACATAATGACCCTGGTACCATTGGACAGAGGACAGTCTGGACTTTCCCTACATACACACCTCTTTTTGAAATATTGCATCACAGATTTCTAATAATTTGCTTTTAAAGATGGGTTTCCTTTTTTTTTATGGACACCCTGTATAATATGAAGGCAGCACAAAGTAAAGTTTGTAAGAATCATTTGGTATTTAGTTGATAAAGGCAGGTGATGGTAAAACTGGTACATGGTATGATAATTAAGTTGGGTTGGTGCATTTATTTATTATTTATATTTTAAGGGTAAAATTATTCCATAAAATGTAACTGGTACAAGTGGTAGACATTAAACTGAATTGAATATTTTTTTGGTAACAAAATGGCTTGGTGTTTGTTTAATTGCCATCGTTACATAGCCACGCCCATTAATGTGCATTCAATGATGGACTATCAGGTTCTGGTGTAAATACCATACACCCTCGCCACTAATTCTTCCTAATATGACATAACACCCCAGAAAATTTTCCTTTGAAAAAAACTCATAATTTTTATGTCATGCTCCATAGACTTAGTGCATGGAGTCTCAACTGGCGAGGGTGTATGGTATTTTTTCCCAGGTTCTTTCAAAGGCCTATAGGTTAGTATAAAAATGTAACACGAGAGTGGATAGTCGATATTACCTTCCCAATGTTAGGTAGATTCTCAAGCTGCACTACTGAGGGCGCACTCCATGAGATGCAGATTTGTGCCTCCAAACTGTGACCACAGTTACAAAACGTGCCATTTCTGTGGGAAACATAGTACCAGAACTAAGGAATGTTTCATGTAGAGCAATTCATCTAAAAAGGGATACTTCATAGATAAAATCAATCAAATAACTTAACATCAGTGTAAGTCGACAAAATTTGAAGGTCTTTAAAGCTTAATACAACATTTTCGGTATTTTTTTCGTATACATTGAACAGAGATTTTTTAAGGAAATTACCTCCTGGAATCAACAGATAATGTAATTTTAAGATATACTTCTCACTTGTACTTTTGTCGCAAATGTTGCTTTTCTGTAGAAAAATCACGTTTTCTTCTTCAAAAATTGCCTTCAGTTAGTGCACAAGATAACCATTCGCGCGCGCGCAGCGCCCTCTGTTGTCGCGCTTACTCACAGACCGCTCGCCGCGTCATTTTGTGCATTACTTTATGCAGTAATTTTATCATTTATTTATCTCAGAAATGCAACATTTGCGACGGAAGTATCAGTGGGAAGTATATCTTAGAATTGAATAAGCTATCGATTCCAATATATAAATTTACCCAAATCCGTGTTCAATGTATATGAAAAAATTACCACATTTTCAGATACTCGAACATTTACTCGACGAGTTCACAAGAAAAATTAGACTAAAACTAAAAGTGTTGATAGCACATGTAATGGTAACAAACACCACATGATTTTTTCACGTGTAAAATAGTACCTTTTTGGGAGAAATTGCCAACTGAAGGTGTTATATTTTTAAAAGTTGTCTGCAGACAATTTTGTTTACCATTAATTTAACACACAAAAAATGCATGGATTGTTCAGGTTTTCTGAAGTATTACTGCATCTATGTGGCTGAAAATTAATCAACATTATTCTTTAGTTGTGTAATGCTGTTGCTCCTGTTTTTAAAAGTTTACCCAATCATGTAATATGTCTTGAATATGGTCCCAACAATTTGTAAAATTTGACTGAAGAAAATCCTCAATAATTTCTTTTCCAAGAGACCTCTTATTTTTAGGTTTTTTTAAGCACTTTAACATGGAAAAGTAATTTTGGTGAATCTGTCTACCAAGGTACAACAAGTTGATGCTCTTGGGAAGCTAATATTGACTATCCACCTTACCCCTAACTAGAACTTTGGGGATATCCTCAAAGATACAAGCTGAAGCATGATTGCCCTATGTAGTCGTGCAGCAAATTTAACAACTTAAATATACCGCTGCCCAATCCCCACCAAATTTCATCTGATAGTTCTTGAGAACCTTACCTTGCGTGTGTCTAGTGGATTTTGGCACAATTTGTCAAAAACATTCTGAAAAAATCCATCCTTAGGAGTCAACGACAACGGTTGCATCATGTTACCCATGTTGGTGACTGCACGTGTGTGAATGGGGCTCTCATTGTTGTTGAATGTTGTTGTTAATTTATGGCATCTTCGGCAACTAATACGGTTTTAGCTTTAACTATACTTTATTATCAATTTGAGATGACGAAGAAGGAGATGCAGTTTTAGTCTTTAGAAGTGGGAGGAAACCCACGAGGTCAAGTATAGGGACTGCAAACCCAATCTACACTACACGCCCCGGATTCAAACCCGGGACGCCCGAGGTGGAAGGCGAGGAAAGAACCAATTAACCGCGGGGCTCTCATCGGAATGGGCATGAGTTTCATATACCCAGCACGATGTGACATAAACATGATAAAGGGACTGCTCCCCTATAATACCTCAACACACTTTTCCCTTTTGTTAACGCACCACTCCCTAAAACCTGGAAGGAATTCCTTTAAAATTCCTTGAATGTTTGAGATACAATGGGGAACAATGGAAGAGAGGAGACCTGTATCCTCTGCCACACATCGTGCTGCATATGGAGTTTCAGCATGGAGGATGTTTCTTCCTCCATGGTTTTAGCCGGACACCTTTTTTCCTGAAATAGTTTACAGTTGCAAAACTGTTTTTGCTGCAAAGTCATGTTTGTGGCGACAACCAACACTTCTTTATTACTATTACCCATAGTTTTCCTATATTTAGACAATAATTCTTGAAGAAAAATACGAATTTTATTACCTTTTCTGTCTCTCAGCTTCTGCATCGCTTTGGCGCTAACTCACTTGACGTAATTATGCTTGAGCGGGCGCGGCTTTCTTGCCTACTGCTGTTTCATGCTGTAAAAATCTACTCATCGACCAATCAGAGGTAGGGATATTAACCTGAAACTTTTCTTGGCCAATAAAAAAAATGGGTTTTAACAATCTACTCATTGACCAATCACAGGTAGGGATATTAACCTGGAACTTTTCTCAGCCAATCATGAACGGGCTTTTGCCATACCGAGTTGTTTTCTTGCCTGCTGCTGTTCCATGCTATAAAACATACTCATTGACACAATTCAAAGCCCTGCCTCCTTTACACGAAACTTAACCTCCCATGATTTTTAAGTTAGTCCGTTTTAAAGTCATTTAAGTGGGACCAGTCTCTTAAATACCATAAATCTGTATTGAATATCAAACTTTATTTCAGCATATATCCGTTTATTAGACTTTTTTAAACAGGGCACACAGGTATATGGACGGCATCACAAAATGTTTATAACTTTAATTAGTACAAAGCTTACTAAATTTACATTCCATAAAACGGCAATCTTTTATATAAACATATAAAGGCAAATACAGCATACATATATAAACATTTTACCTAGATTTAGATTTTAATCAATTAATAAAACTCCTAAACCGACAAGAGGAAAATAGACCCAAAACATAATGACGTAACAGTTTGTTAGTACATGTACATGCTTTCCTATACAGCCCCATAACGCACATGTAAACAAACCCTGCATGACGTCATTATATTTTTAATTTAAACATTAATACAGTAATTGGCCATATCGGCAAATATTAAAAATAAAATAATACCAATTATGTATTACTTATAGAACAGCAAAGCTACCGTAAGGCTTGATGCCACATACAAATTAAAATGTATTTCCTGTAACTCAAGTTAAACAACCCCCCCCCCCCCCCCCCCCCCCCATCCCATCCCATCCCCCACCCCTGTCTCCCCAATATTATCTTGATTAACAAAAGCAAAATATAATTTTTTTATTTGGCTGGACGGACAGACGGACGGACGGAAATCTGTATTAGGCTCACACTTCACAAGTCGCTAAAAATCAATAGAAAATAGCACGAATCTAAGGAATACCCATTTTTAACCCATACTAAGATATGTCTGAGACAAATTATTAACCAACCAACAACCCCACCCCCCTCCCCCCCCAAAAGGAAAACCACAATATAGGCAGTCCAATTTTTTCCCCACATCTGTTTAATTTACAAGAACAAATTTGTCAGTGCCTCCAATTCCCCTGGCAAATTTCTTGTTGGGAGTGCAGTATACATCATTGGTAATCTCGAAAATCAGAAATATTCACAGATTTACGCCTAACTTACACAATATAAACATAATGACCGTAGAAAACTTCCCCTGAAATGGTTTTGTCTGAAGTGCTATAGTCTTTAAGAAATGAGTAAAACAATTAGTTTTCGTCTCATGAGACGAAAATTCAATTCGCCCCAAAACCATTTCGCCCAAGTGCCATTTCGCCCCAAACCACTTCGCCTGAGTGCCATTTCGCCCCAAATTACTTCGCCCCAAAACCACTTCGTGCACAGGCCGTGGTTCAGGGCGTAGTGGTTTTCGGGGCGAAATGACTGCAAACCCTTTTTTGACTGTTTTCTCGAAAGTTAGACGAAGTACGGAGCTGGATTTTGCTCAGGTTGGTTTTAATCATGCATATCTTCAATCACACAGGGGGATAAAACTATTTGTAACAGTTTACCAATCATATCATGTATACTATCTTTAATGCATAGTTCTTTAAGACACATTTTCAGGGAAAAAAAAACAACTTTAACAACTTCTTACATGTATGGCAATTGTCAGAAATCTCACAATACAGCAATTTAAATCAATTCACACACCACAAAATAAACTTGTTACTAAAAACAAATCAGAAAATCCTTCCAACGTATAGATTTATACAGGCCAAATAAGTATATTTATAACACGCTTCTTTCTGATGCTCAATCCTAACTGGCTGAAACGCAGTCACGTGGGGTTCACTAGCATAAGCTAGTGCGTGCCAGCGTGAACTAGACACACGTCAAGACTTCGAGAGCGCGCGCGTCAAAACTTCACACGCGCGTGATTCCATGACAGTTGTCCTGATATAGCTGGCTGACTAATATTCCAAGCTCATAAGCAGCGCAGTTCCTCTCTTGATCCAGTGATCTGCGGCGAAGGCCCCCGACTTCAGATCAACGCTAACGACAAAGGAAGCTCGTCCTGTGCTGCCCGCTCTGTTGGGATAGTAGTAGCACGGACAAGAATACATGCCTGCAAAATAAACAATATAAAGCAAAGTGTTCTGAATCATATTCCTTGCAAGGGAACAGACCGTCATAGCCCATCTCCCATAAACAAAATCCTTATGCCAGAGTTACACTATCACGTAAAGCCTAGCCATAATGGCCACATAGGGCCGTTTTTGTGATACAGGGTGAGACGTGGCTATCCTGTGACAGTTACAGCATCTACGTGGCAGTTACGGGGTCTATAGACCGTTTTGAATAGCTGACATTTTGTGGGGCACCTTTTGTTACTTAAACCGTTCAACAATGGAAGCATAATATGTGCAACCATGCATGTCCTCAAGGAACAAAGAAACTGCCCCACGAAATGGCGGCTATTCGATACGGTCTATATATGTGGCGCTTACCGCGAGGTAGAGTGGGAATTTTCAAAAAATGTTACCACGTAAAGTCAGCCCTATCCACTGCCATGCCGCTTAATTAACAGCCATGGGGCTACCCCCGTAAGGGCCACGTAAGAAGTGGCACTACGTGGCCCTTACGGCTAGGCTTTTACGTGATAGCGTGACTCCGGCATTATCGAAAGAGTTATTACCTTTGCCGCTTTTCTTCTTGTTCTCAACCGGCTTGAAGTGTACGGTCGGTATCGGGCACATGAGCTGCATTGGTGTAGCCTCCACAAGGCACGCATTCTTCTTATCCCATCCAGCTCCTTCAAGGAACAATCCCTTGATGTACACGCCATCCTTGGGTGGTTCCATGATGTTATTATCATCCACCGTCATGACGACAAACTCCCACGACAGCGAGTCCACGGATACCTGCGGAGTTTAAAGTCAGATTACATATGGTGGCATACAGGGGACATCGCATGCCAAAGATATCTGTGGAAATATCAGCGATGTTGCAAATTTTGTCGCAACTTTATTAGCAAATATTTGCGATGTCGTACATTTCTTTGCAAATATCTTTGCAAATATTTGCGATGTTGGACATTTTGTCGCAAATATCTTTGCGATGTCGTACATTTTGTCACATACTTGACATGTTGCATAATTGGCATGCCTGATCGGGGCATTTTTAGTAAAAAGCTATAGGGTCTACCTAATGCGCATCGCCAGGAAAAGATAGTAAACTGGCTTTGAAGCCCTCTAGCTTAAAAAAACCAAAACAAACAAACAAACAAACAACTACGCTTAGGCATTTAGGCATACCAAGTATACAATAAAGTAAGCAACAAAAATGTTAGACACCGCAAATATATGCAAAGATATTTGCGAAGAATTGGCAAATATTTGCCAAAAAATATTTGCGATATGCCACGATAACACCACATGGTAATTAACCCAAATAAAATGCCGTTGCCTGAGAAAACTCACATTATTTTGTCTAGCTGACGTCTGTAAGACCGCTGTAAGAAACCCCGTAGGGAATGTGAAGCCCGACATCCAGTAGATAACGGGCGGATGCGCCGTGGTTGCCCACTTCTCAAATTGGTCAACGCGTTGGACCAGATCGCGAGTCCATGACCCAAGGGATTTCTTGGATGGGTAAGCCTGGGGACAGAAATATAGTATAGGTTTTCCCACTTATTTTAAAACTTTTTTCATTCAAATTCATAGCCTGTTAACTTCAATTTCGTTCAAAGACGAGTGAAACGTGCAAATGCTACAATTTATTTGGTCATTGGTATTTCTAATTGATCGATGGTCAACCAATTTCAACATTTGTCCATTCAATGTCGTAAGATTTCAATCGAAATCGTCTCGTCTGACGATCATGGACATCTTGTAAGGATTGAATTCGTCTTTGCATGTTCAACCCATTTCAAGAATTTATCGATCAAATTCGTTGGATGGTCAGACTGCATTGAGCTTCGTGGACAAGCTTTTTAAGGACAACTTTAGGGTTAGTTTCTTGCACTTGCCTCATGATTCCGAATCTTAAACAAACATTACATGTCATTGTTATAGGCCCACGATAGGCAAGCATAATCTATGCATGTAAAAAGTGTTTAGGAAAGAAAGGAAATTATGAAGAAGTAGAAATGTCATACAATCAAGTGACAAATTCAAATGAAATACAAATTGATTTCTAAATGAAAAAATTGCTTCATTCGTCGTACTTTTGGCAACTTCTGACGATGAAATCAAATATTCTTTTTCAAAAAAGGAAATAGTTTGCACATATACAAACATCTTCACAAAGGTGGAACTTCAACTACCGACAAGCAAAGTCGCTCAGCGGGGGAGTTTGGTGCCCTTTTACACCCCTCCCCCCTCAATTTTTTAAAAAGAAATTTGCCATACAGTTGAAGTCAGAAGTATAAATACAACTGTATGCAACCAAGTGTTAAAACCGGTGTGCTTACAGTACACCATTTTTGTAACAGTCTTTACTAAATTCTTGATTTTGTGGAATTCCTCACGTGCTTGCAGTACTTAAAACATAGCTTGTACACCTTGCAATGGTTCGGGTAGTCCTATTTACCATTTTGGGTGATGATGGTAGTGGTGTACATGTTTTTATACTTTTGATTTCAACTGTATATCAATCAGATATATATGATCGTGTTTGACAGCAGAGATCCACCAATAACTTGCAGGTATCATTAACAAAAAAATTGCAAGGCGGAACTCCTTTGAGCTAGCAACCCCCCGCAACTCCCCACCCCCTTGTCAACCTAAAACTAAGCATTTCTTCATCTTCTCTTCACATGTTTCTTTGGGCTAATGAACTACAGTGTCATGGGGAATCATTGGGGTCAGGGTCAGTTACCTTCTCCCACATGGGAGGCACTCGAGCATCATTGATGCAGTTGAAGATTTCTTCTAGATCTGACGACATGACCACCAGACCTCGGATGCCTTTCTCCAGATCAATCAGGGAGGATCGGATGACTTGCAGCAGGGCGTTGTATCGTTGGATCTGCAGGCAAAATGTGATAAAAATAAAACATGCGGCTCAATGAATGATTAGGTGGGTGTTTCAAAATACATGAAATATCTGTCGACCAGAGTGTCAATATTTCAAGTGACCTGGAGCCAATTTCATAAAGCAGTTTAGCAAAAATATTCGCTTAATCAAAAATTTGTTTGCTTTATAAAAATGGGGTAATAGTCAAAATGTTATGTCAACTTGTGTTCTTAGCAAGAATAGCAGATATTCTTGTGAAAAACACAAATTGGCATGCAATTGTGACTACTGACCCATTTTTATAAAACAAACAAAATTTTTGATTAAGAAAATATTTCTGCTATACAGCTTTATGAAATTGGCCCCTGCTATAACCATATCTGTACAGATTTTGAACCAGTAAACATTTACCACACCGTTTGAGAAGTGGCAATGTTATGAAGTTCTTTTCAGCAGGGTCATTAATTGTTCCAGTTTTAAATAGATATCAAAGTGAAAATCAGCAAAATTGAGCAATGTTTGGGCGGGCAACTATAGTTAACTAGACTAACCTACCCCCGGGGCTTGGTTCCTCTAGTCAGACTAGCTAGTGGTCAAACCCAAACCACGCAGCGTTCGAGTGACATCGAGAGCAAGTTCGGGCGGGCGACTATAGTTAACTAGACTAACCATAGTCGATCTAGATGTCACTCGAACGCTGTGTGGTTAGACTAGCTAGTCTGACTAGAGGAACCAAGCCTCGGGGGTAGGTTAGTCTAGTTAACTATAGTCGACTTGCTCTTATATGTCGCCCGTACGGACGTATTCTGGTCGCCCGCCCGAACTTGCTCCTTGGTGTCACGCATAGGACACTTCAGGTGATGCAAAAAGCATTACACATAGAACAAACATGTACATATATTTCTACTGCAAAACAACTATTCCAGAATGAAAATTTGTGGGTGTACATATTAGCTTGTTAATGCCCATCACACAAGACATTTCATGACACACATGAAATAACTGATAGTTATTGCTGAGCAGCCTGTTAGACGACATGAATTTGAAATTTCATGTTATTTTGAAACACATACCCAAGAAATCACTATAAACTTCAGAAACAAACAATAAACTACATGAAACATACCTCTTGTAGCAGGACGACATTAATGGGTGAGGGGTCATCCTTCAGAATCTTGGCTGTGCCTTCATAATCTATGTCGGGGGGAATTTTCTCCAAAACATCGGCAGCCAGTTTCTGTACCTGTTGACAGAAACAACGATGACAACTTTTAGAACCTCAAAATAACATTTAAGACAACGTATATTTAGCGTAATTACTTTGCTTGTTCGTAGGTTATAAAGTGCTTCTATGGGTAGGTTTGGTGAATATGTGATGCGGTTAAGCAAAATCGACAAACCTTGTTTTGAGATACGGGCCAAAATGTCTCCCCATTCAGACAAATTCTCCCTTTTATCGGAAAAAAACAAACCCTAAAAGGTGTCTCCCAACTACCCCTATTAATAAAAACATAGTTAACTATAGTTCGACTAGAGTCCCCGAACGACGGAAATAATCAGTCATTTGAGGGATTCTAGTCGACTATAGTTAACTATAGTCGCTCAATCAAACTTGCTCTTGACTGCTGGTTGCCTGACATTGGCGTGCACCACATAGCAACAAGAGCATAGTAAGGTTACAAGTTGATACCTTGGTTTCTCTGCTCTCTCCCTGTTTGACAGAGACTTGAGGCTGCAGTGACAGGAGTGTGTCAAACAACAGTCGTGTCTCTGTAATCTGACTTGCAATGTCGGCATTTGGGTGTTGGCCAAAAGTCTCTGGATGGTCCACGCCTGGAAGCATGCTGATGTATTCCTGGAAAAGAAATAACATGAAACTAATGACTCTTAACTTCTAAGTATTCAGACTTAGTCAGTGTTTCTTGCAAAAATGTTATTTAACTGAGCGACATCAGTACGGTTGTATCATACTGCATGTACATCATTTATTAAATGGGGCGTGATCCAGTGACTTCGTTTCTCTTAAAGGTAAAATACATGATTGGTATCTCGAGGAATCAGAAATGTTCTCAGATTTACGCCTAACTTACACAATATAAACATGATGACCGTAGAAAACTCCCCCCGAAATGATTTTGTCTGAAGTGCTATGGTCTTTGAGAAATGAGCAAAACAATTATTTTTCGTCTCGCGAGACTTAAATTCATTTTGCCCCAAAACCACCTCGCCCTGGACCACTTCGCCCAAACGCCATTTCGCTCCAAAACCACTTCGTCCAAACACTACCTCGTCCAAATGCCACTTCGCCCAAAAACCACTTAGCACACAGGCTGTGGTTTAGGGCGAAGTGGTTCAGGGCGAAATGGTTTTTGGCCAAAGTGATTTTTTTTTTTTTTTATCATTTTCTCAAAAGTTAGATGAAGTACGGAGGCGACTTTTACTCAAGTTGGTTTTAATCATGCATATCTTCAATCAAACACGGAGATAAAACTATTTGCAACGGTTTACCAATCATGTGTTCTACCTTTAACAGGCTTCTGAATATTTTCTGTATTTCTATTAAATGCAATCAATAAACTGTAAAAATGTAAAACAAAAAAATGAATACACATTTCTATTTTATGAAATTGTGCAGCTTAAAGGCACAGGCTCATCAGCAATGCGCGCGCGCCAAATTCGTGCCACGAAATACGCAGCTCCATGCCTTTGCTATGGTGCTGCGTATTTCGTGGCACGAGTTTGGCGCGTGCGCATTGCTGACGAGCCTGTGCCTTTAAGTAACACACCTTGTAAGCCTGCAACGGTCCATCTTTTGGGATGTAATACGTCTGAAGAGACGACAGCCTGGAGAAGAAACAATCAATCATTACTTCTGAACAAATGAATGTAATATTGGGTACAGTGCCTCATCACCATGGAAATGAAACAACCAAATGTAGACAAATGTGAGCCATTGTATTACGTCACACGTCTTTTCATTTGGACATTTTTATGGTACCCTGGTACCCATAGACGAGTTCATAAAAGTACTGTAACCAGTGATGATTTTTTTTTTGCTTCGTACATTAACAACATGAACATACTTGAAGAACGGCGTTGTGAGTGTCGTGTCACCGAAGTACTCGTTAATGTAGGTGAGGAGTAAGCGTCTATCATAGTCGTCTGTGATGTGACCTCCGTAGTTGACTCCTGCGATGAGGTACTTGAGTGCATCCCAAGGTGTTTCGTCGTATTCGTCAAGGTAAATACTCAGAAGGTTCTCAGACACCTTGGAGGGAATAAGAAGTTATATGGGAAATTCCAGAAATTTAGACAAACATTTCAGAGACTTTGAGGGCTTGTAATGCGCCTATCAATTGTTTCCCCCATCCCTCCCCCCCTCCAAGTTTTCACCTATGATTGCGAGTCAATGACCCAAACCACTCGGCCGTATTTCACAAAAAGCCAGAATCCCCATAACTGCCAGAAAATTGCCAACCCTAAAAACTACTCACTTCAAAATCGGAGTTATTGAACCCGTACATGATGTTCCATCCCAGCATTTGGAATTTGCGGCGTTCAAGCAGCACAGAATGGAAGAAGCACAACGCAAACAAGAGCTTCTTGTACTTCTCTGGCTTCTGACATCGTAAAAATTGCTGCTCCGTCACCAGGTTATACAGGCGTTTCATGTTAGCTTTCAGACCCTAGGGAGTCAAATAAAACGAAAAAATAAAATTGGAACTGAGAGAGAAATTGTGACGTTAGATAGATCCACAAAGTGCCTACTCGTGCATGACGCATGGTGACAATGTGACTGCCTCCGTCATGGCCGCCCGTGCAAAGGGTCTATTGGGTACCTTGGGTGGTTCAGTAGTCATCTTGATGCCGCCTTGCAGAATGGAGATTGGGAACTCAGGATGCGGACTGCTACTCAGCCACAGTCTGAAGTCAGGGTGTGGCTCCTCGACTTGAAGCTGCTCCACGAGTTTAGCTAAGGCTGGCATCCAACTCAACGACAGGTGGCAATTGGCTAGGAAAACCCAGTTACCCTGCAGGCAAAAGTAATTTGAGATTTGGTGCTGTGGGATCCAATCAACAAGTATATCAAGTTTCATCAAAATCTGAGATGGTCAGGTTTAACCATCCGAGCAGCTTTCCCAATAGCCACATGCGGTTTATCCTAGCGACTGTTTTGAACAGTCTGTTTGTTTTACGCGTATATGACGAAATACCAGTCTAATGGTGTGGAAATGTTGAATGGAGATCCCTGAAGTTGGACTTTCCCCCCCCCAGTTTCCCTACCCCCCGACTGAAAATTTAAGAAGCGAAGACAAAGATGGTGCCATGGCTTTACCCACATAATGTTTATTTTGTATTTTTCATTTTATTTATTTTATTTTATTTTATTTTTTTAAGAAACGCCCCCGTTGAGCGAAGTTGGCGCTGGCATGGATTGGCGAAATTTTTCAGTACTCCACTGGCGTCCTCCCACAGTAATGTCCAGCCCCTCCACCCCAGTCGCACCCCTATGGAGAGAACCGTGGCTACACTGCTGCCTTGATATTAGGGGCCCCTGTCTGACGTGGACAGTGCACTAGGATCGTACTCAGCATGCAGAAATGTGCTGAATGTCACAACTTAGTTCAAATTTCAATCCAGATGAATGTTACAAAGAATCTAAATTGAATCCTGACCTCTCTAACTCCTTCTTTGATCATCCGTGTGGCGATGGGCGCCTGCCCCTGACCCAGCGATAGAGCATGGAATCGATGCGCCATATCGCTCTGCTCGGCAAGCTGAAGCAACATGCTGGTTGGATCCTGAGTGCAGAATTAAAAATATTCACAGTGAGACCCACTAGAATAAAACTGTGTGGAAATGTTTAAGTATTTTAAGGAAATTAAAAGATATTCATGTAAGATTAAAACCGTTTTTTGCTGTGATTCGAACTGACCACTCAACACCGGCCAGCTCAGTGGTCAAGACATCTGCCTAGTATGCAAGAGGTCATGGGTTCGAGTCCCACTCAAGCACAACAGTTTGATAAACTTACCACTCCGGTTGTCAAGACAAAGATAAGTGGTGTTTTGGTGTTGGAGTCGTCCAATACAGCTTTCATGTCAAGAACGGGTGGTTCCACAAATCTGCATGTGACAAATGATAAAAGTGCTATACCATAGGGATGACACATTCATACTAATGCATAGTTCCGAGATTGCCTAGTTAACCCCGCCCCTTAGATATTGTTGCTCTGCGCTCACAAGCCATTGCAAAAAAATGGCGACACACAACGTACAAAGGAACGGGACTCGGCATGGAAAGCACAGATTCATTGGAGAAAACTCAAAGGTATTTATGTTTTAGGGTCGACAGTTACCGTAGCACACACTGAGCGAAGGGCTAGTAATGACATATATTCATAAAAATGCACTTTCCTAGCTTTGAACAGCGAATCGCCCGACATTGAAACCAAAATTCACCCGGTCACTGGCGCATACAACATACAAACTGTATGGGCAGAAAATCGCGTGATTGTGTGATGATTGCATCACTTTGACCTTTGTGGGTGCCGTCTGCTAGCTCTGTTCTGATTGGTCGGCGGGTTCGGCTTGATTGACAGGTCGGAACTATGCATTGCTAATGAGGGACAGAAACATTGCTCCTATGTACAGTGTAGTCTATAGTGGCCACTCTCGGAACTATACAAAAATGCCCATTATCAACAGGGGCCAATTTCATGGAACTGTTTATTAGCAGCCGATTTTGTGCTAACGGAGGCTCCGGCTATTTCATGGAGGGAGACCGTAACCTCAAGCACTGCCAAACATTTGCTAGCTTCAGAGGCAAAATTTGCTAAACACAAGTGACGCAACAATGCCCGTTTCCAAGCACGCGCATGCTTAAGCACGCCGCGGCCGTGAAATAGCCTTAAAGTTAGCGCAACTTTTCTGCTACAGTAAGCACACGTTTTCAGCAAGCGCTTAAGCAGCGCCATGAAATTGGCCCAAGGTGGCCCACTTTATAGAGGAGAGAGGATGCATTAGCATTATACACATAGCATTTTGGATCAAAGGTGGCTTTAATTGACCTTTATCACGGTGCGTCCATCTTTGTCTTGTTCCCTATAGTACATGTCGGGCACGATCAGTGTGTCTGCACGACAACGCGTGTAATCTACCAAGTTTCCTTGATCGTGCTACACGCGTATCATCGTGATGCACACAGTGAACATTTTCAACACGGGACCAAACTATTTTTTTCTGCAAGCCTCGCTTTGGTTACGTCCATTTGAATAGGGAAAAGATGGCCACACCGTGATAAAGGGTTATAGCACGTTTGACTGTACATGTACTACCTTTTTGTATAACTCACTTTGATCCCAGATTATTGACGATGAATGACCCTGCACAGAATGAGACTCGATCAGGCCGCAGTGATCTGATGATCAGCATTCGCTGCAGTTCATTGCAGGCACTGTCCCATTCACCTGTATGCAAAAAATGTGTTTTATAAAGAACTCAGAAACGAACAATAGTACTTGGATATTTCTGAAAACAATTTCATTAAAAATAAATTACAAGATTAGAAACCTGTTACAGACGGCGTTAACTCCATGTGTGATTGAGGATGTGTGTGATAAAAACCAACCTGTGTATAAGTCAGCTCAGTACCTCATCTACGTTCTGAGAAAACAATGAAAAACTCTGTTCATGCTTTTAAGAAATTGTGCGAAGCCACCATCCTATTTAGGCTGGTTCCCTGGCTGGTATAGGAAAAACTGGTTGGAGAGGCAAATTCAGCTCGAATCCAGACATTGTGTAAATGCAGCAAATGTTTAATTTCGTGGTTGAAAAAAAACAAAAACACGTAAGCGCAACACTAATGCCCTCATTAGCAAGCCCTTACCTGGTAGGGGTGCAGTTTCTGGTTCAGCGCTTGTATACCAGACATGCCAGTCACGAGGATACTGCTCAAAAGACTGCACCAAACCATGGAAATTGGCCAATCTAGCAAGAAAAGGACATGACATTTATACAAATTACTTCACATTTGTCTGAGCGAGCTAACAGTCTAAAAATGGTCCATCAGTTGTTACTCTTTTCTAAATATGAACAAACACAACTGCAATTTACACACATGGATAGTGTCTATAAGACTAACCATCTACCACGAAAAGAATTGAATTCAAACATAAATCAATAACAAGAAAGACAACAGCAAAAAATAGAACAATTCAGTAAAAAGGAAATTTTGAGTAAATGAACGTCAAATGCTAATAAATGAATGCACTTGACCAACTGAATATTACGACGATGATGTAACTAAAATATATTGATTATTGCCGATAAGATTTCAAAAAAGAAAATCCATAAAAATGTTTATGGAACAAACATCTAGTTTAAATGGAAATGAGCTCTAGAAATTAAAGACAAGAGCAGTTGTGCCCAAACCAATTTCCGTACAACCCCGTTATTTTTGACAAGCATGGGGGCATGAATTTGCCATGCCCCTTTTCCAAAGCACCAGTCGTAAACTTGTCTATTGTGTGCCATTTTTAGTATTCCTGCAAGTTGTCGAGTAATTTCATCCCCGGGAAAATTAATAAATCGTTCATTTTTGACATCATCCACCACAAAACGTCTAATACCAGAAATAACACGACTTCATTCACCCATAAGGTGATAATTCTGAATTTTGTTGTTGTGCCCTCTTAAAGTTAAGTTTATCAAAGTGCCAATGTAAAATCTAGGGTCGTCAAAGGCAACTTTTGCAGTGCCCCTTTTATGACAAATTTCTAACTCTCAAGAGTAGAAAAGTTGACAACAAAATCCCCCCCAAAGAAAAAAGTCACAAAAAATTAGCAAATGATTGCAAATGATGAAAAAAAAACTGCAACAAAATTTGGTGTCTTGCATGGAAATCTGTAAAACTGCACTTGTAACTGCAATAAAAATGATAAAAACAACACACACCAAACAGCTAAAAAAATAGCTCTGAATGAAAAATCTTTCTCAAACCAGTCAAACAAAATTTTAAAACATGCAAAAGTGTGAATGTACTTACTTGCTGAAGTGACAAGAAATGATATTAAAGGGTGGAAAAGCAGAAAATAATCAGAATGAGTTAGTAATGACATGTCATCATTTGTAGGACTTATAACAAACATTATTAGCGAGAGTGGTATACAAAATTAAGCAGTGGGTCTGTCTGTGTTTCATATAGACCGTATCAAATAGCCGCCATTTCGTGGGGCATTTGTTTTGTTCCTTGAGGACATGCATGGTTGCACATAGTGCTTCCATTGTTGAACGGTTTTTAAGTAACAAAAGGTGCCCCACGAAATGGCGGCTATTCGATACGGTCTATAGCCAAGAGTGGTTTAAAGGTGCAGATAGACGTGCGTATTTCATGAGTGTGAGTTGGATAACAAATTTATCTTCAAGCAAACTTGATGTACACACATGCACGTATGCATGCATGTCGGGAAGTATGGGCCAATTTCATGTTGCTGCTTAAACGCTAGCTGAAAACGTGTGCTTACTGTAGCAGAAATGTTGTGCTAACGTTAACCCCTTCGCGGCGGGGAACTGCATATATGCAACTTTGCTTGAAGATAAATTTACAAATGTAGTGTTAGACATTTTAAATGCAGGCATGAAGCAATGTACAAAGGGTTTTGTATACTTTGTTGTGCAGCTCAGTAATTGTTACCCCTTGAATTACAGGTCAGTTTTACTCATACCAGAATTTAATCGTCTAATCAAAAGATACCATGTCACAGGGTCCCGACAATGCTCAAATTGTCTGTGATGTTTTCGAATAAATTTTGAACATTTTATCGTTTGTGAATGCGACCGACTTACTTGTCCAACTCAGTGATATTGTCCCATGAAGCATCCGCAAGCCAGCCGGAACATGGATTGTCCATTTGCTCCTCGCGATCAAGAACCTACGTACACAAACACAAATCCAAATTATGTCACACATTGTCACAATTCGTAACACGCTACGAGGTGCACCTCACAAAGCATGTCACAAGACACGCTACAATTTACATCCACCAAGGTTTATGCAGGAGATTTAAATTCCTCTTTGGAAATGACAACAACCTACTTACCACACCGCCCCTGAGGAAGAAGTTATATTCATCCATATTGATCTTGCCAGCGGCTTCCAAGATCTTGGAACACATTTGGAAGGAGAAGAGAAGCTTGTGTTTCTCAAACAGGCCACGACAGGTGAATCTATGGGTTAAAGATTGGAAAACGGTTACAAATAACGTTATCTCCATGTGTGATTGAGGATGTGTGTGACAAAACAACCTCTGTTCAAAGGAGCGTGTTCTGATTTTTCCAGAAAATGGATTTTGTTTTAACCTACGAATGATATAAAAAATGCCTCTCCAAAAAACTATCCATGGGAAGAAAATAGGAAATTTGCAATCTCCAATTTGGATGCGGAAATCATGACTTTTTACCAGATTACCAAACAAGTATACTACCTTTAAATGATGCATGATATAGGATTTTTATTACATGAAAGTAAATGTTGAATGATATGTTTTTCATGATCCAATCAATTTCAGAGAATTTGACAATTGTTTTAAACTATTATTGCAGGTTTTCTATTTTTATGCTACTGAAATTTCCATATTCATGAGCAAAGCTGTGATGTCATCTCACCAACAATGGAAGAATTCTTCATAGACTTGTGTACAAAGGTTGGTGTCATTTTCAGTAGCTTCCTGATTTCATGAACTGTATTAGTTTACTGTTTGTTTAGTATGTCCTTTGCAGCAAACCCAACGAATTTGTTTGAGTAAAAAATGGATCAGTGGGCTAGTGTTGCTTTTTGAAATGTAATGTATTTTTTTTAAATTTTCAACTATGAGTTCCCCCAATGACTAGCTATAAATAGCGCCCCATAAGTCAAGAAATTTTTGAAAGACAAAAAAATATAATTTCCTTGTGAAATAAAAATTTGAGTTTTCCCCTTTGTCTGCAGTAGTATCCCCCAATTGTGTATAAAACCAATTGGGTGTTAATTTCACTTCACAAAATCTTCAAGGGAACAAAATATACAGAAATTCTAACCTGTAGACGGCATACGTGTGGTACTCGTTAAGGTTAAGAATCCTGGACTCGAGCTGTGGGCTTCGCTGGCTCTTATCGATAGAGTTATTGAATAGCTCAATGTAGGAATCCAGTGAGAACTGATACATGGGGTCAATACGACCCATGTCGTTTAGGACGAAGAAGAGAATGGATGCTCGCTGGGCACATGGACGATAACCCTGTGGAGATATTAAAAGGAAAAAGAAGTAAAAAATGTAGGCACGACCTATCTAAAAGTCACATTTTCTGCATGATATTAGTATTAAGTAGTGACACACGTATTAATGTTTTCATAGTTTAAACACTTCCACATTCGGATATATTAAGTTATGAGACATTTCAAAGCCCCTTTTTCCCCAGCAAAATGTGTTGTAAATATTACTGAAAACTAATACTAATGTGTCAATTCCTGGTTGCACATGGGCTTCGGTCGTCAAGCATTGCAAAGTGCCCTGTGTAGTTTTTAATTGTGTCATTCACACATGAGCAGCATGTCAAGAAACAACACTTGCCAGAACCCCCTAACCACCCGCTAAGCTCATTTCTCTAGCCGTATCAATCTTGGCTTCTGTTTGCTCCGACACCTGGAGCAACGACTTTCTCTGAAGTCTCCTTGGAGGTCTGTAAGGTGTTGACTAACTGGAGCCGCCCCTCCCCCAATCCCAACACCCTAGACCTCCCGCTAAGCTCACCTCTCTAGCGGTATCAATCTTGGCTTCTGTTTGCTCCGACACCTGGAGCTGTTCACCTACTTCCTCTGAGGTCTTCTTAGAGGTCTGTAGAGTGTTAACTAACTGTTCGTCGTCGAGAAGAGATCCTTGGGCCTCATTCAACAACCTGTTACACGACAAAGGCAAGAAAATATTGTGAAACTTTTCTAAGAAAGTTAAATGCCTCTAAAAAACATCTGACACACAGGGTAAGGCAGCTGAGCTATGAGGCCCAGTGGTGTTACGCCTTTTCTAACACAGCAGCAGCTGATTTAACGAAACTTATGCTTTAAAGTGCGTTACCGATACCTAACACACTGGACCAACTGCTTTACATCCCTTCTGAAGGATGAAGCAAGTGTGATTAAGTGCTTTGCCAAAGGGCACAGGTAACCCCAGCCGGGGCGAGTTTCGAACCCGCAACCCCAAGTTTTCCCCTGTGATTGCGAGTCAGTGACTCAAACCACTCGGCCACGGTACCTTAGATCGATTTTAAGTTATTGTGCAGCTACACCATCAATTTATATCATAAGTCTTGTGCCATAACTGTTCTTGGCACAAGTAAGTTATGCGCAAATTTGTGAAATCGGCTGCAGGCAGATGCTCTACCAGCTGAGCTACGAGGGACACCGACATTACGCCTACACTAACCTGAGAATTTCATCTTCCAATTCCACAAGTTTCTTCTTCCCAGCAGCGATGTTCATAACAAGAGCATCTTTCTGCTCCTCCAGTTCAGGTCTTTCCTTCCGCACCACGATACCGAGTAACTGGGCTTCTAAGCCTTGCTCCTTGACGGCGAAGTTGGTGATGGTCGTCTTAGTGGAGATTTCTGGCGTGTAGTGAGGGTTACTCAGCTTGGTCGTGATGTAGAACTTGAATTCGGGACTGTAGTCCAGTTCCTTATCGCCAAGGCGAATCATGAGTCTACCACCTAATAATAGACCAAATGAGATTATGTCAACAATATATACCAAACCATAATGCGCCCTGGTTCATGGGATTGTTTAGAGTACTCTACATTAATTGTCCATTAATGTAGAATATTCTTACATTGGTGATGGTGCTCTGCCTTGCCTTGACATCTGGGGCCAATTTCATGGCGGTGCTAAGCACAAACATTTGCTTAGCACAGGATTTGTTTGCTTTATTTTGCAAAAATGGATTCCCAGCCAAAATCGTACGTGATGTGTATTGAAAGGTATTCTCCTACTCTTGCAAAGAACACAAGTTGGCGAATATTTTTGGCTTGTAATCCATTTTATAAGGTAAATTATTCCTATGCTAAGCAAATTTTTGTGCTTAGCAGCGCCATGAAATTGGCCCCTGTTCATGAGGTCTGTTTATGTCTTGTTATTCATATTTGTCTGTCCCAGGTCAGGGCACAAAGAAAGCTAACGCTTCACCCGGTACCTAATGTTGTATTCTTTATAATGTACTTGTCATTGGTATTAAGATGTTTTCTACAGTTTATTGTAGTAAATTATGTTTGTATTGTGTGAATTCAACATTAAAATAAATGAATTGAATTGAAAAAAATAATAAATTGAATTGATTTTTCTGCAAAGTTAAAAAAGAAAGAAATGGACTACGGGGTATAGCGTTGGTCCGTGAATTTGACGTCGAAGGTGCTTTGCTAAAGTAAAAAATTGTTACAAAAAATACTCCAGAGACTCTTTGGAGGTGGCTCTAGTGCCAGGGGCTAACTGCATCCCACCAAGTTAAAGAGCGCGATAAAAACTAGAGTGAGTTTGACGTACTCAACACAAACACAATGAGCACCAGTTTGGCGAGTACTTCGTTTAAGCTCATAATGGCGTGAAAAATGATGTGACGTCACGAAAGGGTGTCAAAATCCTGTAAAGTATCTTAAAGATAGATTGATATTAAACAAACCTCGTTTAATGACAGACTTGTTGAGAATGGGCGACAGCGACGGATCCAGTTCTTCCTGTACATTCTGCAGCAGTACAGGGAAGCCGTATTGAATAGCATTCTCCAGAGTTCGCAGGTAATCATGTTGCTGCAGGTCTATGATCTTTAAGTTGCGTTTGCCTTCCATGTTTTTGATCCATTTGATAGCTTGGCCCTGGGGGTCGATCATAAGTGGCCATCTAATTGTGGCAGAAAAACAAAATGGTTATTAAATGAATCAGCAAAATTTACACAGGTTTATCAGTCAATGAGCATGGTCGAGTCAAGCACAAGTTCTCAGAAATTGGGTTCTCGCAAGTCAAGCCCTCTCAGGTCATGATGTCTTTGCAAGTCAGGTCCCTACATGCTCGAACCCTGACAAAGTCTGAAATTCAAAGGCAAAATGACCAGCAAATGACCAACAATTTTTTTTTAAATTAAAAACAAAAACAAAAACAAAACACAACCAAACAAAAAAATTTAAACATTATGCTGGAGGAACACAAAGAAAAGCAGTTGGGCAGAAAGTGGGTTGGAGTGGAAAACCAGTCAGGGGAACACGGCTGGAGGGTGAACAAAACGGGGATTAGGAGTACAAGGAAAAAGGGAGTGGGGGGAAAACTGTGGAAGGAAATTAGAAAAGGACAAACAAGGAGTGGTGGGGGCAGGTGGAAGTGGGGGCGGGAGGGGGTGGGGGAAGTGGGGGCGGGAGGGGGGTTGAAGGAGAAACACTGGTGTGGGATAGGAAATGTTGTCCAGCCCAGTTTTCAGTTCATTGACTGTGTGTACCTGCTTCCTCGAGTGACTATGACACCGTTCTCTGTTGAGAACATATCCGTTGGTAACCCTTGGATGTTCCAATCACGGACAGCGGTCGGTTTGGACAGGAAGGTAGCAAAACTGAAGTCGGGACAGCACGGTACGCCAAGCTTGCGAACCTGAGAGATAGCAAATGGAATTTAAAGGCAGTATACATCATTGGTAATCTCGAAAATCAGAAATGTTCACAGATTAACGCCTAACTTACACAATATAAACATGATGACCGAAGAAAACTTCCCCTGAAATAGTTTTGTCTGAAGTGCTATAGTCTGCGAGAAATGAGTAAAACAATTTTCGCCCAAGTGCCATTTCGCCCCTAAACACTACATCGTCCAAATGCTACTACGCCCCAAACCACTTCGTGCACAGGCCGTGGTTCAAAGCGAAATGGTTTAGGGCGAAATGACTGCAAACCCTTTTTTGACTGTTTCCTCAAAAGTTAGACGAAGTACGGAGCTGGTTTTTGCTCAGGAAGGTTTTAATCATGCATATCTTCAATCACACAGGGGGATAAAACTATTTGTAACAGTTTACGAATCATGTGTACTATCTTTAAAAATAAGCTACATGACTGGTAAACTGTTACAAACAGCATGATCTCCATGTGTGATTGACGATAAATGATAAAAACCAGTGAATGATAAAAATCAGCTCAGTACCTCATCTATGTTTCGAGAAAACAAAAACTGTGTCCATGCTTTCAAGAAATTGTGCAAAGCCACTGTCCTATTTGGGCTGGTTCACTGGCTGCGCTGCATAAATTTGGAGCGATAATACAATACAGCTGATGAGGGTACATGCCTCAAAGCAATCAGTGGGGACAAACTTGAAAGACAGGCCGACTTCAAATATCTAGGGTCATGGATTGACAACACAAGCAGAGATATCAAAGTTAGAAAAGCTCTGGCCTGGAAAGCTCTCCATAGCATGAAAAATGTATGGTGTACAAAAATGAGTAGACACCTGAAGTTACAGCTCTTTGTGGCCACTGTTGAATCAGTGCTACTTTATGGGTGCGAAGCATGGACATTAACATCTGTTCTAGAAAAACAACTTGATGGTTGCTACACCAGAATGCTACGCCAGGTGCTTTGTGTCGGGAGGGAAGTACACATATCAAACACAGATCTCTATCTCGGGTTCCCCAAGCTTAGTGCCAAAATTTGCGCAAGAAGAGTGAAGTTTGCAGGGCACTGCTATCGCCACCCTGAGCTTCCAGCCAGCAAGCTTGTCCTCTGGGAGCCTAAGCAAGGTCAAGCTCAAAGAGGTCGAGGTAACCTGACCTATGTTGATCTGCTCAGAAGGGACACTGGATTTGTGACAGCTGGAGAAATATCTACATGCATGAGGGACAGGGAGATCTGGGGACAACTTAGCCGTAACATCATTGACCGAGGACACCACTCGAAATAGAAGAAGAAGAAGAAGATAATACCAGTGTAGTCAGGGGCCTAGTTTTGTTAACATAAAGTACCCTTGTAAAAAATGTGTGCGCACATAAGTAAATTTCATCTTCAAATATTGTTTTCTTATAAAAAATTTCATCTTGGGTGGAATAATTTTATCGGACAGTTAACACCCAAACCGTATTAATTTATGCCCAATCGTATTAAAATAAAATATGCAATAAGATGCGCAATAGCTATGGCAGACATATGGGGAAGGAGTCCTATTGACCCCCTTCGAACACGTGCAAATACGCCATTTTGGGAGTCAAAAAAGCGGAGTCATTGTGGAAGCGAAGTGCGTGCGCGCTGTGTGTGTCTCTGGTATGCGTAACGCGGTTTAATTTACCAATGGGAGCATTAGCATTGCGCGTTCCGCACGCTATGGACACACACAACGCGCACGCACATTGCTTTCACAATGACGCGGCATTATTTGACTTCCAAAATGACGTCATTGGCACAAGCTCAATACTCTGAACCGTCGCATATTGAAAAACTAACATTCTTTGACCAAAATGTGGAAAATAAAGTCAAGCAGCACTGACCTCTTTTAGCCAAACCTCCTTGACCAGATGATCTCTGTACTCAGACAAAAAGGGCCCAGCGTAGGACAGGAAAGCAGCAGCTACCAGGCAATCACCGACTAAGAACACCATGTTCTCCTCAAGTTCCTGAAAGCATAAAACGATAACTCAGTTGGTTGGGGACCATGGCCTAGTATAAAATATGAGGGTTACTCTATAGATTGCGTACTTCGTATGTGTACTTTAATAGAAAGGGTCCAGCGTAAGACATGAAAGCAGAAGCTACCAGGCAATCATCGACCAAGAATCTACTTAAGTTCCTGAAAGCAAAAATTACTCTAGTTTGTTATTTACATATTATTTGCCAATCATAAATAGGGGCCGTCCATAAAGTACGTACGCACAGAGGGAGGGGGGGGGGGGGGGGGGGGGGGGGAGAGAGAGGGAGGGGTTGTTGACATTGCGTACACCATGCGTACAGGGGGAGAGGGTGTCCAAGCCAAACTTTTGTTTTAGTAAATCGGGAAAGGATGGACAAGTTGACCATGGCTTCAGACCTTGTACAAAACATATTATTAGGCCAATTTAGGTTCTTTTTCATTAATACCGATGATTGATGTGTCATTTTAAGTAAGAAAAAATGCAAATACATTTTGTCATTTATTTCAGACTTTGGAGGCGACATGCGAATCGTACTAGAAGTATATATATGTAGCACTATGCATGTAGTACTAAACCATCTACCAATGCTTTATTACCAATGCTGATGTATATATGGAATGCGTATGCGTACAGGGGGGAGGGGGGGTTGGAGCCACTGCGTACGACATGCGTACAGGGGGTGAGGGTTAGTCTAAAAAGTGGGCATTTGATGCGTTTATACTTTATAGACGGCCCCATACCTTGGAAAGTTTTTGGTGGAGAGTAGGCTTCAGCGATTTCAACATTTTCGGAATCGCGATTCCATTCGAAATCAATTCCATTTTTGGGACCTTATGCGTACTAGAACAGACATTTTACCCACTCAACCATCGAGCTAGCCGGGGTCAAACGGACAGTCTTGTTTTGGTTTGAGAGGCTTCCATTAAAAGAAAACATGATTTCCGACCTTGACGTTTTCCTCCCAGCGATCTCGTTCTCCAGCCAGACCAGACACCAGCTTGCCAGCTCTCTCCAGCTTGATTTCCATCAACTCTGCCTTCACACGAAGATCTTCCTTCTCGGCTAATTTCTCATCGTATTGCTTCTTGAGCGACTCCATTCTGTCTGTCACCTTGTAGATTAAAGGTTGCATGAAATGGGAATTTATATTACGTGAACGCATGATAGATGATAGATGTACGTTTTGCATATATATACCAATTGATTTCAGAGAATTTAGCTATACTAGCAAGTTTTCTGTTTTAAGCTGACGAGAATTTCCATATGGGTCATTCTATAAATTTGGGGTCCAACGTGTGACATTTTTCTGTCCCTGTTACCCCTGACATACTGCTATTTGCCATACAAGTATCATTAAAAATGCTTTCAAACCATATTTTTATGAATTGTATTTTATGTAATCACTCTTTGAAATAGAAGGCATTTAAAGAATATGTCCTGAATTTACAAAATACAACATTTTACAAGATGTCAGATGTAACGGGACAGAAAAAGTGGACCCCAAATTTATAGAATGACCCACATTCATGAGTAAAACTGTGATGTCATTTTACTAATGGTTGATTTTCTCCATAGGCTTGTGAACAAAAGTTGGCGTCCTTTTCAGCGGCTTCTTGATATAATGAACTGCATATTATTAAAGTTCACTCAGTTTGTTTAGTACGCCATTTGCAACAATACCCACAATTATGTTTCAGTCAAAAATGGATCAGTAAGCTTCGGATGTTTTTGAAATGTATTTTTTGCAACTATAAGTTGCCTCCATGGCAAGTTATGAATAGCACTCCAACATGTCCGGAAAATTTTGAAGGGCAAAAAATGTAATTTCTTTGTAAAACAAATGCAAAGTTTTGCCCCTTTGTCAGCAGTAGTATAATCTCTTGATTTATGTATAACATTAATTTTTATTTGACAAAACATTTAATAATAAAAAATCTTCACAAAATGGCTGGCTCATAATAAGATTAAATTTATGTGTAACGTCAATTTCAATGTTGATTGCTCTGGCTTAAATGCAACATTAATGGCGAGGAAACAATTTTCTGCAAAAGGTTTGCACCCATTTGGAAGGCACTCAGTATTACTTAAGGCCAATTGTATCATTTGAAAGATAAAACATTTTTGCAAATGGCTGATTAAAATGTTGGGACGTTGCAAATCCTGTATACGGGATTTAAAAAGAAATCTACCTCTTTGAGTTTAGCCTTAGCATCAGCAAGAATAGCCTGTTTCTCAGCCAGCATGGACGTGGCGTTGTTTAATCGTTGTTTCTTCGGTTCCACGACTCTGAAGATACGTCCGTAGACGTCCATAGCGCGCACCCACAGGCAGAGAGAGCGTGCCGCGGCCGACACGCGGCCGATGATGTCGGGCATGAAGTCTGGCTGTGAGCAGTACTGGCCGATGCGCTTCAGCACGCGGTCGGACATGTTGTCTTTGTCGAATTC
The DNA here is from genome assembly GCA_037783545.1 of Henricia sp. BOLD:AAB3569. Classification (NCBI taxonomy): domain Eukaryota; kingdom Metazoa; phylum Echinodermata; class Asteroidea; order Spinulosida; family Echinasteridae; genus Henricia; species Henricia sp. BOLD:AAB3569. Next base: position 806,643 of record JBBELK010000571.1, read on the forward strand.
GATTAGATCTTTGATGAAATTCTGGTTGCCTGTGCATTGAAAGAAATGTTGTATTATTATTATTATTATTTAAAAAAAAACTATGAATTGTAGGATAGGGCGACAAATCGTGTGTAAAAAAGGTATATTAGGGCGACGTGCTCAATAGGGCGACATTTTGGTGTCGCCCTAATATTTTTGAGTTTAAAAATCATTTGTTTAGGTCAAAAACCTTTTTTTTTTTAATCGAGAACCATTTTTATTAGGTCTAGAACCGATTCTCTTAGGTCTGGAAGCATCTCTGGAAGCTTTGGGTAAAAAAATAAGGTGTCATTTTGAGCGATTCTTGCCGAAATTTCGGTGGTCTCCGGGGAGAGTATTCCCGAAATGTCGCCCTATTGCGGCATTCAGGGTTATTTAAACTATTATTATTATTTTTTTCTTCTGGTATTCATACCAGGGATTCCTCAATAGTGCTCATTGCACTGTCACTCGTAAGCGTGAGGAAACCCATGAAGAATTATAATTAGAAATGGCCAGAGACACCGGGGAATCCCCTTGCTCTTCACGAAAGAATGCTCTGGGATCTTTAGAGTGCGTTACCATTACCTAACACACTGGACCAACGGCTTTACATCCCTTCCGAAGGATGGAGCAAGTGTGGTTGAGTGCCTTGCCCAAGGGCACAGGTACCGCAGCCGGATTCGAACCAGCAACCCCAAGTTTTCACCCATGATTGCGAGTTGATGGCCCTAACCACTCGGCCACGGTACCCCACTATTAATATAAATCATTCACAATGATGAAACCAATTTGGCTGAGGAAAAAAAAAAGAACTCCTTAGTGTAACCTTGTAATTTCTTACCAAAATTTAAAGGGGCTGTGTCACAATCTACACATGCATAACAAAACTGAAAATTGTTTTGCCCTTAACGGATGTAATTAACAAAACTGTATACTCAATGCTTTCCCGAGACACTATGAAAGACCTCCTGCAAACAAGGCAGGTGTCTTCTTAACCACTCAACCACCGAGATGGCTGGTTCGAATTATTTCGCAACGTGGATCGCAATTCAAGTGTTTGGTACTGCAAAATCGGAAAATAGCATTAAGTAAAGACAAATTCATGCTAATGCACTTTTTGACTTGCACTCATCAGAGCAAAATGCAAGAATGGCGTGGTAACGCTATCAACAATAGTATAAGGCTAAAGGCGGGAATGACGTGTTCAGAATGCTGAGCGCTAATTGGTCAGCTCGACAACAGCAGGGAGCATGCTACTGTGCATGGTCAGTTAGATTACATGGAGCGTGTGAACAACGTTGAATTGTAGTTTACCCACCCAACTGCCTCTTTGCCTCGGCCCACGTGGGTTCAGCTCCCTTCAAGATCATGACAGCTTCCATCACCTTCTCGACCAACGCAGGAGGTCGTCCGTATGACTTGATCTCACCGATGTCTTTCTTGTTTAGTGATTCCAAAGCCTGGATGATTGGATTTAAAAAGAGAACTTGATCTACTCGGGACAATAAAGTGAAGTTTCAGCGTGCATGGTGAGTTATCACGACTACGTTTAGCTTGAGCAAAAAATCTTTACCTTTCGCTATTAATTTTTCCCGTAGGTGTAGAAGTGTTGCCATCAGTATTGACAAAATTACACTGAGTTGCACACCAGCATTCTGCCATGAAATTACCATGCGTGGTATCACCAGTCATCCATCCTAAACCATACCTTAACAGCTTCTTCCAATGCAGGCAATGCCTCAGCTAGATCTTGTTGTGCAGTGTCCGCCATGGCTTGGCATCGGACCTCCTCCTCCGCGATCTTCTCACTGCGAGCTTGCACGCTCTAAATGACAATGCGACAAACCAATCAAATACAATGATTAAAGGCTTATGTGCACAGCCACAATCATGGGTACACTGGGCACCAATTCAATCATCAGATTAAATTGAGCTGTAAACTTTGACACAATAAACCTTTACCATTCTGTTGCTCAGCCGTTAGAGTACTGTCCCATCATGTCAGAGGCCTTGGGTTCGAATCCCAAAGAGGGCATATGATTTTTCTCTCAACCTGGTTGATGAAGTTTGTTGCTCTTTTGAGCATTCATGCAACACAGAAACTAATTCAGATTCTTAGGAGTATGCCACTGTGCCTCATAGCTCAGCTGGTAGAGCACTTGCCCAGTATTTGAGAGGTCTCGGGTTCGAATCCCAATGACATTTTTTCTCTCATCCCAGTTTGGTTGATTAAGTTTGTTACTTCACCGAGTTGCATGCAACACCAAGAGTTGGGTTCTTTGAGAAAACCTGAGGGTGTATAACACTGTGCCTCACAGCCCACTTGGTAGAGCACCTGCCCTGAGTGTCAGAGGTCCCGGGTTTGAATCCTACCTTCTGTTGCTCGTCCGCTTCCCTCTTCTGCTGTACGATGATCACCAAATACTCCTCACACTGCTTCTGAAACTGAGCCACTTTGGTCTTGGCCTCCTCCAACTCCACCGACATGACTTCAACCTTGCTCCGCGTGTCGTCAATCTTGTAGAGTCCGTTCTTCAACTTGCTGGCTGCGTCGCCGAGCTCTTTACGTTTCTCATACAGCAGACTGGTGGACAATCACAATAAAAGTATGGATGAATAAAGCATGCATTTAAATATAAAGCATTATTCATGGTAATGCAATCTAAAAATTGGGAATTTTGGAAGATTTGGGATTAAAGGTTAGAAATTTACGGGGGTAGCCCCGTGGCCATTAAGTAGGGGCCATAGCATTGTGGGGTACCGTGGCCGAGTGGTTGGGGCCATTGACCCGCAATCATGGGTGAAAACTTGGGGTTGCGGGTTCGGATCCGGCTGCGGTATCTGTGCCCTTGGGCAAGGCACTCGACCAAACTTGCTCCATCCTTCGGAAGGGATGAAAAGCCATTGGTCCAGTGTGTCAGGTAATGGTAACGCACTCTAAAGATCACAGAGCATTTATTCGTGAAGAGCAAGGGGAATCCCCGGTGTCTCTGACCATTTCTAATTCTAATTCTTCATGGGTTTCCTCACGCTTGCGAGTGACAGTGCAATGAGCACTATTTATTTATATACCACATCCAACAGCGGAGGGACCGCCAATTACAGTGTGGTTGAGTGCCTTGCTCAAGGGCACAGGTGCCACAACCTGTCACGGCCAGGAATCGAACCTACATTCTAGTTCTAGTACTAGCACAGGAACTTAAGTTCGACGCACTAGACCGCTCGGCCATAACACCTCACAAGTTTGTTAAGTAGGGGTCATAGCAGTGGACTTTACTTGGTAACATTTTGAACTTTTTGAAATTCCTGCTCTACCTCGTAGTAAGCACCACGTAGACCCTGTAACTGCTACTGGATAGCCACGTCCCAACCCATATCACAGAAATGGTCCTACGTGGCCCTTATGGCTAGGCTTTACGTGATAACGTGACCCCGGCATTAGAAATACTCACACTTTATATCCCGTGACAAGCTCCAAGTAATTTGTGGGAGTGACGTAGTTGTGACGTTTAAGCTCAAACAACATCTTGCGAGAACTCTCAGCAACCGAGCGGTGCATTGTGCAGAAGATCTGGGCCATGTTGCTTTTCATCTTCATGACAAGATAGAAGTAAATGCCGTTATACTCTCCCAAAAAGAAACCCAATTTTTAAAAATACCAATTCTTGAGCAGAACAGAAGTTTGTTGAATACAGTGAATTTGTGGATAACAAGGCACTGATCGACCAATCACTTTGGAATCGCTTTCATCCAGGTCCAAGTTTGGTAAAGTCTACTTAATTACCTCCTCATTGCCACCCAAATCAATTGTCTCAAGATATTTCTCAGCAACTTCTACCAGGGCGTCCTTTGGCCATTCAGTAAACCAGTCAATTGTTGTACAGTTGACAAAGGCTGGGTACATCCGAATACGGTTCCTGTTTAATAAAAAGAACATGAAAACACCCAATTAGCACTGCTGATGGTCATGACAGTAAACGTCTGTTGTTTTTTATTTGTTTGTTTTTTTGGAAAGAACCGACTAGTTCATCATGGCCTCAGACCTTGTCTACAAAACATACGAGACAGGCTGAACAATTTCTCTAAGTGTTTCCTCACATAATCTTCAAATTTTCTCACTCCTACATATGAGTTTTTCCATCAAATCTGCACTCACCGATGCTTGATGAGTCATTTTAATGAAAACAAAATTATTATCAACTTCTCAACTCTTACTATTTTTATACAAAGTAAATTTGAAAACAAGAAAATTACACCGAACTTGGCAAGAGACCACAACAGACCTCTTGTTTCTTGGCATTAAAATATTGATCCCGTATGCATGTGGATATATGTATGAAGGTTTTAGTGTACAGCCTTGGAAATAACTAATTCACCTCCACCTTGAACTATTCGTAAAAATCACTCCTTTTCATCAACAACCAGGCTTATGTTTAGGATGTTCTCAGACAATAGTCATCAGCTCAGGAGGCTTACATGGCATCAAATATGTAAGACATGCCTTAACAAATTTTCATGTGCTTATTTTTGTTGTCAGTTTGTCGGTGGTCCAATAATTTTTTCCAAGGCTGTATTTATGCTACAATTCAAATAGCACGATAAAGAATCTTGCGGATGCAAAAATATGACTCCCATTTTGGTACGGAATCAAAACAACTTGTTATTTGTTCCGCAGTGTTATTCATCATCCTGTTTAATCTCAAATGCATAGTTCCGACCTGTCAATCAAGCCGAACCCACCGACCAATCACAACAGAGCTAGCAGACAGCGCCCACATAGGTCAAAGTGCATTGCCTCACAAACAACATCACACGATTTTCTGCCGATACAGTTTGTATATGCAGTGTTGTATGCGGTGATCCGGGTGAATTTTTGGTTTCAAGGCCGGGCGATTCTCTGTTCAAACGTAAGAAAGTACGTATTTCATGATATGACATCCCTGTATCACTGGCCTTTTACTAAGTGTGTTCTAAGATAACTGTCGACCCTGAAACATGAATACATTTGAGTTTTCTCCAATGAATCTGTGCTTTCCGTTGAAAGTACCATTGGTTTATGCAGTGTGTGTGTGGACAAATTTGATGATAGCGTGTGAGGCATAGCAACAATATCCAAGGGGGCGGGGTTAATGGGCAATCTCGGAACTATGCATTTTAATTTTTGTTCGTCTTTGTAATGGATATTTTTTTTAAATGATTGTCAAGTTAGTTCGAAATCATTTTCCAGAAAAATCTGAACACGCTTCTTAAGGGAAACAAAAATCAGGAATGTATTTGTCATGTGCCTGGCAGAAGGTCATATAAGCGCTCTAGTGCCAAAACTTAGTTACGTTCTTCTGCCGGGGTGTAAAATGTCTTTGTATATGTTTCAAGGCCAAGTTGCCACTAGCAACTTTAATAACTGGACACAATTGCGGAGTTGCAACCCTTGAGATTTCATTATGACTTGTCAATAAATTTTGAATGATGATGAAAATGGCTCTGATTAACAATGGAAGAATAGGGCGGATGAAATATGGTTGGGACAGAAGTGAAAATTGCTTGCTGGGAATGAAGGAATGAAATAAACCCAGCACAAAACTCTTGCATCATTGAGAAAAAATACAAGAAAAAAAATGTTTCATGCATTTTGTTTTGTACTGTCTCTACCCCCATTTCTCTCTCTCTCTCTCAATTATAGCCTTTTGTTTTGTACTGTCTCTACCCCCATTTCTCTCTCTCTCTCTCAATTATAGCCTTATAATTTTTTGCTTTTTAGATTATGCACAAAAAAGTCGATAAATTGATAACTTGTTTTTCAATTTCGTCGCGACAAAAATATTTTCAAATGCTGGTTAATTACAAATGTTGCAGGCAAATACTAAATATCACTTGAGAGACAATGTTCACTTTATGTGACAGAGGTTCCGCGCTCACACCCTCCCCCCAACCTCCCCCACCCCACGTTCCATTGTTCCCACATTAAACAAGAATTATATTTAGGTTTCAATGGCGCTGGTGTGTTAAGGAAAGGCAAGTGTGTGTGTTGAGGCATAGGGGCATAGCCCATATAAAAGTGACTGGATTTCCTTGAGGCCATCAATTTCAATCTTCACATTTCAATGCGGAACAACGCCTTTTAACATCACTGACCAACAACACTTCAAGAACTGTCTGTACTGTGTTATATTGAGAGTGGCAGAACAGTGAAGCTTCCAAGGAAGTCCACCAGATAAAGAGATTTGTGTTTCATAACAGAATCAGTGGCAGTCAGTCAAAGTCAGATTTGTTAGAAGTGTGCTTTCCTCCAAGAGCTCAGAGGTTGTCCTGCGGTAAGCTCCACTTATTTTGTTTATGAAATATTAACATTTTGCAACACTGCATATAGGTTTTGATCGAATGTACCATGGGTTAAGGTAATGGGAGTGCCCATCTCTCTTTCATTAGCGAGGGGGCCAGACTCCTCTGTTGAGTTTGCTGTGGGGGTTCGCCACTCCTCCCACACAGCGAGTCTGTTTACCTTCCCAGCATGATGCTGGTACCCATTTATACACCTGGGTGGAGAGAGGCAATTCATTGGAAAGGTGGTGTTAACCAACACACTGAAAATCACACAATCACAAAAACACTCTCTGCCCAAGTTGATCCTGTGGTTTTCAGTGCATTGTTTCACTCCAAATTCCTTCCACACCGCTTTTTCTCAAAGCAACATGAATCAAATTTACACACTAAAAGGCGCAGTGTGAATCCAGCCTAAGATATGAAACTATAGGCCTAAGTTGTGTATGTCGGACAAACTCACTGACTTGTGGGTATTTCCATAAAAACAGGAGCCAAAGTGTGACATTTTGATGCATTTGTAAAAATGGCCTTTTCAAGTTAACAACATTTTTTAAAGAAATTTATGTGCAATTTCTAAATACTGGGAATATTTAAAATAATTTTCAAACGGTTAGACATGTCTTGGTATAATAATCTTGAAAATATTCAAGAAAAATTGTTCACGACGTAAGGGGGACTCTGTACTCCAAGGCATTTTTCAACTCTTGCGATTACACCTCAAGGCTTTTTGACCAGTTTCTTTCTGGAAAAGGTAGTTGCTGATTTTACCCAGCTGTAGAACCTGGACTTTATCGATTTTAATTACATTATGAGTGAATTTTGTTCCATTTTGAGCGAATTTTGTTCCATTTTGAGCGAAAGTTACAAAATGTCACACTTGCATTTAGAAGATCGCACTAGTTTATTGAATCGTTCTCGTTACGTTTTGGGTAGTATCAACCAGGGTTGTAATGACCTGGACTCGAGACTCGGGTCCTGATTTTTACTGACTTGACTTGACTGCGACTCAAACCTCAAATGACTTGATTTGACTCGAGCCTCGAGCCCTAAATGCCTCGACTTGACTTGGATTTGTACATTTTTTGACCCAAGTCTGCCGAAAATGAAATTGAACTTTTATGCATTTCTTTGTCATTTTGAGGACCGAACTGTATTTCAGCACTGAGCTTTCTTATAACATGGAGCATTCTTGGCCATAGCAACTTGAACAAAAACACGAATGCAAGTTTCAGCATTTCGACTCATTTTAAAATTAGCTTGAAAAAAATTATTGTTGTGACTACTTGACTTGAACCGACTTGACCAACATGCCTGACTTGACTTGACTTGACTTGGGAATAGAAGGCCATTTGACTTGACTTGGGACTCGAAGGCAGTTTGACTTGACTTGACTTGTTGATACAACCCTGGTATCAACAAATAAAGGTGTGTTCGATTCATGAGGTCATGTGCTGAAGGTAATCGTTCTCTGAAGTCTGGTAATTATAGAAAATCAACTCCAGAAGTGTCATGACGTAAGGACACTGTGTCCTGTTTTCATGGAATGACCCTTATAGTCCAGTCAATCTAAGCAGTGGCTCAACCCACCACTAATTGCAACATAATTTTAGTCTCCCGAATACCATACTAAAAGTTTACCAAAATATATTTGGTGGAAGGGTGTCAAATTTGCATAATATGCAAATTACCTGCCGCCATAAGGAAAAATAATATTTTTAATTTTAACTATATATGTACACTTTGTAGGTACCCAATCAAGTCACATGAAGTGTCTAAACCTATGTTTGCATGGTCACAGTACACAAATATGCAAATTATGCAAATTAGCAGCCTCATTAGGAAAACAATATTTTACACTGTATTTTCATATGCAAATATCTACTCAAAATGATTTACATGTATTTGTGCAATGTACCCATGTTTTCATGGCCAGAGAACATAAACACGTTTCTCAAATCATATTGTTATAATAGATGTGCAAATTAGGTACCGAAAAAAAGTGTTTTTCACCAAAAAATCTCTAAACCCAACAACCGCGTGTTGTCAACAGACCATCCACCATCGCCCCTTCTCCACCTTTAATAATATGTAAATATTCGAGTGTGGTGTTTTAATTCAATTTGATTGCTAATGTATGGCAGTAATTTGCATAGAAGAGACGGACATTGCCTAAATTATACATAAAGTCTTTGTGAAACGTTCATGCAGTGGAAAGGCAGACTGTTGTTGCTAAATGCCTAATTTAAGTAACAAAAAGTGCTATTCTATTATACCGAGCACGATGTGGCAAGGGACTCCCCCCCCCCCCCCCCCCTATACCTCAACATTCTTCCCTTTTGTTAACGCACCAACACCCACCCCCACCTCTTTTGTGGCAAGTAATATGTCAAGGACTTTGTGTCAAGTGTCCCATATACTTTGTGCCAAGTGTGCAAAGGACTTTGCGGCAAGTGTGCCAGGTACTTTGCAGCAAGTGTGCCAGGTACTTTGCGGCAAGTGTGTCAAGTACTTTGCGGCAAGTGTGCAAAGGACTTTGCGGCAAGTGTGCCAGGTACTTTGCGGCAAGTGTGTCAAGTACTTTGCGGCAAGTGCGCCAAGTACTTTGCGGCAAGTGCGCCCTCTCCCTTTGTGGCAAGTATGCCAACGACACTGCGTGCATAAGTGCCCGTTTAACCCTTTGCGGATATGTTTTCTCTTGCCGAAAATTAGTCCAACAACCAACACATGGTATTTAGGCAAGCTTCACTGTGCAAGGCCGAGGCTAGAACTGTCGGTTGGCTTCGAGTGGTTGACTGGAGTAAATTTCTATTTAATAGACTTATAAAATGACCTCTTGTATTACTTCTTTTTTTTCTATGAGCAATTTGTATGTCCTTTATGTTCATATTTAAATATTTGTTATTCAGATTAATGTTATACCTTATTTGTATTTTTAAAAATATAATTTGACCCTAAATTTAGCCACAAAATGAACTAAATAAATTTGGAATCCGCCGTATACGACTCACTCCATGAACATTGGGTTTTTTCATTCAATTTTTCTTTCCATTTTTTTTGTTAAAGTGGCGGCAGTTAATTTGCATATTTGTCAGCTAATTTACATAATTTGCATAATTTAACACTTAGTTGAGAAAGATGTTTATCATGTTCTCTGGCCATAAAAACGTAATTTACACATGTGCATCGCTTTGATCAGATACGTACAAAGTTGTGTTGTAAAACAGTTTTCCTAATGGTGGCCGCTAATTTGCATAATTTGCATATTTGTGTTCACACTATTAATTCAGAAACATGTTTATCGTTTACTGTGACCATGCAAACTTTATGTGCTCTGATTGTGCACCTAAAAGTATAATTTTTCTCAATGGCGGCAGGTAATTTGCATATTAGGCAAATTTGACACCTTTCCACCAAATATATTTTGGTAAACTTTTAGTATGGTGTTCAGGAGACTTTACTAAATTTCATACCAGTTAAAACAATTCTGTTGCACCCCCCCCCCCCCCCCCCCCCACCCCCCACCTCCTCCTTTATTCATTTTAACCATTTGACGTTTGTGTTATCTCGGGGAGGGGCGGGTGGGGGTGGGGGGTGGGGGGGTTGTGGGAGAAACAATTGATAGGTGCATAACTTCTATAGCCATCTTTCATTCATACTATTTTCCAGGAAACACCAAGAGCAGTTTTTGGCATGGAAGTAACGTCAAATTCAACTTCGGAGTCTGTGTTGACAGGTGTGGATGCGCTCTTTAAAACCTTACCCCTGCTGATACAAATCACATTTGGTATCATAGCAGGAGTCGTTGTTCTCGTCACCATTCTGGGTAACTCATCAGTTCTCTATGCCTTTGTCCAGACGCGCCGTCTCCGCACCTACTCTAACTTCTATGTGATCGGTTTGGCCGCAGCAGACCTTTTCATTGGTTTTGTACTAACGCCATTTCACGGAGCCTACTGGGCACTGGGCTACTGGCCATTTGGCGAACCTCTGTGTTTTGCTGTTTTTATATTTATACATGCTACTGCCTTTCATACTACCTATTTAATGACGTTGGTGATCGCCATCGATCGCTACTTTTCGGTTGCTTACCCAATCAAACATCTCAAGTATCGCGACAAATCGGTGGTTTTGTCTGTAATAGCACTGACTTACATCATTCCAATTATTGTTTGGGGTCCGTTTTATGGATACTGGAAGTTTGGTTATGATGGCCCCTTTGTCGTTCCTCCGGGGCTATGTTATTCTCAGTACGTGAGCAATATTTATGTGACTGTGGCCCTCATATTAGCTCATAATTGGATTCCCATTATGATAATGGTGATGCTGTACGTCAAACTTTACCGCGTAGCGCGTGTATTGGTTTATACCAAGTCAAAAGAAAGATCGGATGTGGACCTGGGAATCAAGACGATCACGTCTATAGCACGTGACGTCACATCTGACGCCAACAGGCTCGGTCAATCAACTAGCGGCATCAATCCAGTCTTTGAGCTTGAAGACGAAGACGAAATTCACGGCAACAACGGCCCTTCCCGTCAACACACTAACTCTTCACAGATACCCACAGCAGAGTCAGGCGCCAAACTTGATAAGCGGACAAGTCAGGCTGACATTGCATTAAGCAGCGGGCAGGTATCCTCCAGGAACAAGACTAAAGGGAACAAAGCTCTTCGCACCCTGACACCTATCTTTATATCAATGATGGTGTCAGGCCTACCATGGGGAGTCATTGTCATTATTTTTTTCATCTGTCCAACATGTCTGCCAGACCTTTTAAATAGTGTAAGAAGGAGTTTAAGGTAAAACACTTAAGGCCTTTTCACACTATGAACCTCCGACTCGCGTCGAAATCTACGCGGTTCAAATCGGGTCAAATTTCAACACGGGTCAAATCGGCCATGTTTTCACACTACTAAACTCAACACCGGCATTTTTTCTACAAATGTAAGGTTTCGACCCGTGTATCATGCGATTGTTTCACACTACACACATGGCTGGCAGTCAACAGGGGTCAAATCAAAGCCTCGCTTATTTGTAAAAACATCTTGCTATTTCAAGTTGTTCCATCGAGCTGATTTTGGATAGAATTGTCAGCCCAAATGGCCAACATAGCAGCTAACTCTTCTTCACTAAATACTCAGCCTCTTGTCTGATTTAGGGCCCAATTTATCGGACATATATTGGAGAACAAAGTTGTAATACGTTTAGCACGGTAAAAAATATGTACACGAACTGCACTGAATAACGCGCAAAAAAGCGGAGCCCAAGCTTGTAGAGTGATTTGTTTGTTCGTTGCAAAACAGCATTTACCAGTTTACTACAGTGCTCCCAAAAACGGGTCCAAACTTAACCCAGAGGCGTTCAGACTGTGGTTTTGAACACGTGTAGAACTTTTCTACACGGGTCAAGAGCTCTCTCAACCCACCAAGGGTAGGTTAGTTTTAACACGGGTGGAGCGCTCTACACGGGTCAGTGCCGTGTTGAAATGTTGTAGTGTGAAAAGTCAACATGTGTCGGACCCGTGAACAACCCAGAGATTTGTCATAGTGTGAAAAGGTCTTTAGGAGTTAGTCACAACAAACCTACAGCAAGTTTGATTCGGGGCTAGAATTGCCCACTGGCAACACACATGCGCACAAATGTTCAAGTGCATCAACTCAATGCCTGATGGGTACCAGTGACCAGCATGACCGTGCCCTGTGGGCTGGTCCCAAATGGTCGACCAGACACGACTAATCATTGTTGACTAGACTGCGTTTGGTTGGAAATAGTCAAACTATAGTTAACTATTAGTCGTGAATCAAACTTGCCCCAAAATGTTTTCTCTTCTCTTTTACGGTGCAAGCATTTGCCAAAAACATGTCTGCTGCCACCAACTGTTAAAATAGCATCGTTGCATTAGTGAAAATCACACTATCCATTGAAATTGTTCAGAAAAAAAGATATTAGAAAACCCAATGGCCATATAATGTCAAATCCTGATTTTTAAAAAACATATTTGACAAACGGCCGAGACAAAAATAATACAGAAAATACATGGATATGTACTCTCTTACACATGTATAATTTGATTACTGTCAAGATATCAATGTGGGCTTTTTTTTTTTCTTTGAAGAAAGACTCTGCCACTAATTTTAGTGTGATTTTACTAGAGGTCCTACTGGTTGAGTTGTAATATATCATTTGCAGTTGATAAGAAAAAAAGCAACTAAAAGTGTTGATTACAATGGCAACAAATGCTACATTTTTTTTTTCTGTGTATAAAAATGGTACCTTTGTGGAAGAAATTGCCAACCGAAGGTGGGTTAAAAAAAAAACGTTGTCTGCGTAATCCCGCTTGAGCAACATTTGTGTGATAATTACACGCAAGCCTATGGGGCTTATGCCATTATTAAAAGTTGTTCAAGCTACGCAATTTTTCGTGAAATCAGCTGATTCCAGGTTTTCTTAAGTATTACTGCATCTATGTGGCTGAAATTTTGTACAAGGCAGTTTTCCAACATATGCGTGGAAATAACGCTGTTTATAACAGTTTACCAATCATGTACTCTATCTTTAACTATTTAATAATCTTTTTACATATTGTTCTGTTTCAGACGGCGGTGTTTTTGATGCGGTTTAACAGTGCCATGAACCCATTCTGCTATGCCATATCCAACCCCCTCTACCAGCAAGCTTTCCTCAAATTAGTCTGCTCAAGATTGACAAGTCATCGAGGTCGCCAGTGAAACATGTCCGTACTACGCCATGTATGATGCAGAATTGTACATAGGTATTTCCATAAAAACAGGAGCCAAGGTGTAAAAATGGCCTTTTCAAGTTCACAAAACATGTCTGCTGCCACCAACTGTTAAAATAGCATCGTTGCATTAGTGAAAATCACACTATCCATTGAAATTGTTCAGAAAAAAAGATATTAGAAAACCCAATGGCCATATAATGTCAAATCCTGATTTTTAAAAAACATATTTGACAAACGGCCGAGACAAAAATAATACAGAAAATACATGGATATGTACTCTCTTACACATGTATAATTTGATTACTGTCAAGATATCAATGTGGGCTTTTTTTTTTTCTTTGAAGAAAGACTCTGCCACTAATTTTAGTGTGATTTTACTAGAGGTCCTACTGGTTGAGTTGTAATATATCATTTGCAGTTGATAAGAAAAAAAGCAACTAAAAGTGTTGATTACAATGGCAACAAATGCTACATTTTTTTTTTCTGTGTATAAAAATGGTACCTTTGTGGAAGAAATTGCCAACCGAAGGTGGGTTAAAAAAAAAACGTTGTCTGCGTAATCCCGCTTGAGCAACATTTGTGTGATAATTACACGCAAGCCTATGGGGCTTATGCCATTATTAAAAGTTGTTCAAGCTACGCAATTTTTCGTGAAATCAGCTGATTCCAGGTTTTCTTAAGTATTACTGCATCTATGTGGCTGAAATTTTGTACAAGGCAGTTTTCCAACATATGCGTGGAAATAACGCTGTTTATAACAGTTTACCAATCATGTACTCTATCTTTAACTATTTAATAATCTTTTTACATATTGTTCTGTTTCAGACGGCGGTGTTTTTGATGCGGTTTAACAGTGCCATGAACCCATTCTGCTATGCCATATCCAACCCCCTCTACCAGCAAGCTTTCCTCAAATTAGTCTGCTCAAGATTGACAAGTCATCGAGGTCGCCAGTGAAACATGTCCGTACTACGCCATGTATGATGCAGAATTGTACATAGGTATTTCCATAAAAACAGGAGCCAAGGTGTAAAAATGGCCTTTTCAAGTTCACAAAATTGTTCAAAGAAATGTCTGTGCAATTTCTAAATAATGTAGAATATTTAAAATAATTCACAAACGGTTAGATATGTCTCGGTATTAGTGTGAAAATATTCAAGAAAATTGTTTCACGACGTACATGTAAGGGGGAGGGACTCCAAGGCATTTTTTCCACTATTTCTATTTCATTTCAAGTCTTTTTGACCAGTTTCTTTCTGGAAAAGGTAGTTGCTGATTTTACCCAGCTGTAGAACCTGGACTTTATCGATTCAAATTACATTATGGGAAAAATTTGTTACATTTTGAGCGAAAGTTACAAAATGTCACACTTGCATTTAAAAGATCGCACTAGTTTATTGAATCGTTCTCGTTATGTTTTGGGTAGTATCAAGAGATAAAGGTGGTGTTTGATTCATGAGGTCATATATTCTTTATATGCCGAGGGTAATCATTCTCTGAAGTCCAGTAATTAGAAAACAAATCAACTCCAGAAGTGTCACGACGTAAGGGGAATGACCCACATGCACTAATTAAGTTATTTTCTAGTTATCGTTTATAACAACCCGCCCCCTCTCCCCCACCCACCACCCACCATCCACCATCCACCATCCACCATCCACCATCCACCATCCACCATCCACCATCCACCATCCACCACGCCCCCCCCTTCCCCCCACCCACTTGTGTTTTTAGCAAAAATAGCAGATATTCTTGTGAAAAACGCAAGTTGACATGCAATTTCGACTATTGACTCATTTTTATAAAGCAAACAAATTTTTGATTAAGCAAATTTTTTTGCTTAATTGCTTTATGAAATTGGCCCCTGATGCGAGTCAGAGGTCTCAGGTTCGAATCCTGATAAGGCCCTTACGATTTTTCTCTCATCCCACGTTTTAAAAATATAGTTATTTGTACAAGTATTAACAATAGGCTGTTAGAAGCACAGTTGCATGGTATTACACTGACATACATTTGTTTGCAAAATATCAAAGACTAGTCTGACTTACCTGAAGGGGTCCCCGACAGGACTCATGCACAGCACAACGTGCAGGTTGGTGCGCACTCTCTCAATGTAATATGCAAACATGCTCTCTGGCGATTCGTGGACACCGTCTTTCTTTGCGTCTGCCGACAGTGCATTCCGAACCTGTACATAACACATTAAAATGCATTTGAGATGATTTTGTCCAGACTAGGGATGGGACGTTTAACCGGTTAACCGTCTAACCGAAAAAGATTGAAAAACCGGTTTTGCCGAACGTTTAAACAAAACCCAATTTTAAAGAATTTACAATAGTTTTCAGAGGGTTATTTGTAATGACTTCATGAAATTTAAATAAATTTATATGGGGTCGTAGTAACATTTTGACCAGATAAAGGTCAATGATTATTTTGGGGGCCTAGGGGTATTGTATACATTGCACATGCATATAAACACCAGCAACAATCTTGGCCGAACGGTTAACCGGCACCTGGAAGAATTCAAAACCGGTTTCTGAATTAACCGTAAATTCCCATCCCTAGATCAGTAGGTAGTACTGCTCACAAAAAATATGACTTTCCATTTTTTTGGCCTAGATTTTAACATTAAATTATATAAAAAGGCGTATCTGATGAGTGATAACATAAATTTATGAGATGTGCTTTTTTTTATCATTTACTGTAGAATACAAGGCAGGAAAAAATATGGAAATTTTTTTTAAAAATTTATTTATTTAAATTTATTTTTTTAATTTATTAATTAATTTATTAATTAATTTTTTAGCAATGTATAAGAAAATAATTTTGAGAAGGGATAATCTACACCCAACTGCATCAGGACCTAATTTGGTGTGGCGTGCTGTGGCGGAGTGGTCTAGTGGATTGTATTTAAAACCTGGGTTAGTTCTAAAAGGTAGTAGGTTCGAATCCCGGTCCGGCTTATCCATGGTTCGTGTACCCTTGAGCAAGGTACTTTGCCACGCATTGCTTCTCTCGGGTGGGACTCGAACCCACAACCTCCTGCATACTAGGCAGACGTCTTTAATAACCACTTGACCACCGAGAATGCGATGGCGAATGGCGGGTTTGATGGTCCTACAGCGGGCCACTGTAACTGTACTTTAACTAAGTAACTTACCAAGACGATGGGTACTTTTCGCCTTTTAAATATAGTATACATGATTGGTAAACCGTTACAAATAGTTTTATCCCCCTGTGTGATTGAAGATATGCATGATTAAAACCAACCTGAGCAAAAACCAGCTCCGTGCTTCGTCTAACTTTTGAAAAAACAGTCAAAAAAAGGGTTTGCAGTCATTTCGCCCCAAAACCACTTCGCCCTGAACCATTTCGCCCTGAACCACAGCCTGTGCACGAAGTTGTTTTGGGGCGAAGTGGCATTTGGGCGATGCAGTGTTTGGACGATGTAATTTGGGGCGAAATGGCACTCTGGCAAAGTGGTTTGGGGCGAAATGGCACTTGGGCCAAATGGTTTTGGGGCAAATTGAATTTTCGTCTCATGAGACGAAAACTAATTGCTTTACTCATTTCTCAAAAACTATAGCACTTCAGACAAAACCATTTCAGGGGAAGTTTTCTACGGTCATCATGTTTATATTGTGCAAGTTAGGCGTAAATCTGTGAACATTTCTGATTTTCGAGATTACCAATGATGTATGCTGCCTTTAAGTCCACTGCGGACAACCTAGTATGTTTTCCTCTCAGTAACTTTTCCCGAGTCCAACGGTTACTCTTCCTGGCCAACTTCTGCCCAGGAAAATTGACCAGGGAACTTTTCCTGAGACGAAAAGTCCAATGTGGACAGCAGTAAAATTTAGCCATTTTTCATTTTGCCATCGTCTCGGTAAAACCTCCCAAAAAACAAGTCCAATGCGGACATGGCTTATATATATATTTTTTTCAAACAAAAAGTAGTCGAGAGATATTTTACGTTTATTTTGATGCTCGGTGTACATTGATATCACTTCACATGAAGCTAAATAAAGTTGAACCAATGTTTAGGATCATTTTTAATCTCTCACCTCCTCAAACTCCTCTGGTTTGTACAACGCAGGCACCTCACCACTGCTCAGGATGTTGTTAATGTCTTCAAGAAACGACTCCTCAACGACTTGTGTATCATTGAACAGGAACAGAGTGGGTTTGTTCTCAACGCCGGCCATGTAGTACAGACGCTTCAAATCTGTCAAGGAATTCGCGCATAGCAGAAATACCGATTTATACAGTGGTGTGCAAAACTATTGTAACATTTGACATTTTAAGAAATTGATACTTAAGTGGTGAATTAAGCCCGGTTCATACTTCACGCAAAAGTGAATACAAACGCGAAACTGATCTGAAATCAAATATTTAGCGGCAAACATTCGCGCAAGTTTAAAGTAGTTCAACTTTCTACGATTTTGCAGCTTGAAATTTGTGAAGTATGTATATAGAATGACTCAAACTTGGGATGAGAGAAAAATTATATGGGCCTTATCGGGATTCAAACCTGAGATTTCTGGCTCACCGGACAGATGCTCTACCAGCTGAGCTATGAGGCACAGTGGTATACTCCCCCAGGTTTCCCCCAAGACCTCTGACACACTGGGCAGATGCTCTACCAGCTGAGATATGAGGCACAGTGGTATACTCTCTCAGGTTTTCCGCAAGACCTCCGACACACCGGGCAGATGCTCTACCAGCTGAACTATGAGGCACAGTGGTATACTCCCTCAGGTTTTCCCCAGGACCTCCATCACACCCGGTAGATGCTCTACCAGCTAAGCTATGAGGCACAGTGGTATACTCCCTCAGGGTTTCCCCGAGACCTCTGACACACTGGGCAGATGCTCTACCAGCTGAGCTATGAGGCACAGTGGTATACTCCCTCAGTATACGCCAACATAATAAACATAAAAACTTGGAGACTTGGAATAATTTACAAACATCTAAAAATGAAAATGGGTAATGACAGTGTTAGGGTAATGACAGTGACTTACCATCCCGAAACTCCACTTTGCGGTAGATGCGCGTGACTTCGATCTGAAACGTCACATACTCGCAGATAGATGCAGAAAGTCTACTCAACGATTGGCGTCCGCTCCCTCCAATACCGACTAACAGCATGTTGCCTCGAGGTTGACCAATCACTCGGATGATACGGGAGACTAAAAAAGGATTCAAATTTAATCGAAAAATTTATTGCCCGGTGCTTAAATCTTCATGAGAATCAGAGAATCTTGTTTTCAACGTCGGCAACCCAATTAATTTTGATGATAAACTCTGCAACTAATGCAACTGTGTGCTGTGCCATATTTGAAATTTTGAAAGGGATGATGACGTCAACCATGCAACGATTGCATGGATGACGTCAAGATTGATGCCTCGTTTCCCCGACTTCCATACCTCGTGAAGTATGTTGTGTCCGTTGTGTCCTGACTCACACCCTCTCAAGTCCAAGTGCCGAACTGCAAAAGATGGCGACTTACATGAAGCGTACAGAATTAGGCAACCCTTTGCAAGTATTGTCCCTTCCTTTAAAGGCCCTATGTATCATTTGCAAGATAACACTTTTAACTGATTCGTGGAATAAGAGTGTAACATATCTAAGGAAGAATGTTGTTAAACTTGCCTGAAGAAATTTTAGCTACATCAATGCTTCAGAAAACCTTCAAAATCTATATGTGGATTTTGTGTACAAGTGAATGGTAAAAAAGTCCCGTGCACAGGACGTTTTTAGAAAACCACCTTCAGTTGTCAATTTCCAGCATGAAATACCATTTTGGACGGAAATAAAATCATGTGATGTTTGTTACCATTGCTATCAACACTTTGAGTAAGGTTTTTCTTGTCAACTCATGAAAAACAAAATTGGGTCATTGCAAATTATACAATGGGCCTTTAAAAACACCCTACCATGCTCGATTGCGTCTCTGAAGAGCACCAGATCCATTGCTATCACGCCCGGTGTGCTGTTGTAGTCTTCTAGCGCATCTTCCATGAACCTCTTAAGTGCTGTAAAGTCTTGTAGATCTTCATAGATGGGCACCTCTGCCTGGGAGATGAAGTCACCTATTGGCAATGGAAGTTAAGATATTGCCATCAAATGATGTGGGGGAAAAACATGGCTGTCTATTAAGGGGCGGTCCAAAGTTGTCAACATTTCACGGTTCTACAGAGAGTAGTATTTTTCATTAGCTTGTGCAGTATTTCGGTAATACTGAGTAGTAACGGTATTTTAAAAATACCGATTAATACCAATTGCTCTCGCGGAAATACCGAAATACCGGCGAACTCGGTTAAGAGTTCATTACCGCAGTATTCCCGAACTATTCATGGAAATCCAATAAAAGATAGCTAACAAACCATACTAGTATTGAATGTTTCCCTTCTTTGGCTGTTTCAAAATAAGTTTTGGATGAGCATAAAGTCTGTAAAATGGCTCTACTAACGACACAGCACGCTTGCAAGACTGGCCATGTGACGTGCTCTCAGCCATTGAGGATGCGTAAACTGTCTGAGATTTTTATAATGATATGGATTTATACTGCGCACTTATCCGGGGAATCCCGATCAAGGCGCTTACGTTATCATCACCCTGATCATAGGGCTCCATTAAATCACTCCAAATACCATCTCAGCTCCCTGGGGAGTATACAGCCCCGGCTGCCTTAGGCGCTCAACGGCTAATTAAACACATCAACTTTCGCTGCCCTCTCAGGTACCCATTTTGCTCCTGGGTGGAGAGAAGCAATGCGTGGCAAAGTACCTTGCTCAAGGGTACACGCACCATGGATGGACCAGTCCGGGATTCGAACCCACTACCTTTGGAACTAACCTAGGTTTTGAATACGATCGACTAGACCGCTCCGCCACAGTACAATAATATTTTTTATATTAAGACTCACCGGTTTTTTTCAGAACCACACATATACAAAAGAGATATTCACATGGTGCTACCGCAAACCCATACACACGTTGATTTCCACTATGCATAGCCTTAAGTTTTCCTTAATATTACTCAGTTACACATTCTTATATGATAGATCAAGTACCAAAACTTACCAAAGATTGGAGGCTGTTTGTTAGGGCATATGTTATGGAAGGTTTGCTCAAACAGACTGCCCAGTTTCTCACTCAGGGCATTGACGAATGCCTCGCTGTCCGTATCGTCCACTAGTCGGTCAGAAAACACCCTATCGTAACAAATATCACATCAGATTATGTAAGACGAGTGTTGAAAGCTATCACTTATGGCACATTTCATAACTGCCGACAAATCAACGAACACAACACCACATACAGGGTACATGTAATACATTTTACTCTTAATTTTTATAAATTGAAGCGATAAATCGTACAATTTAGAACGCAAAATTAGTATACATTTTACTTTCATTTCTGTGGTCCAGTTACATTTTGAGAGTTTACCATTGTTGGGGGAAACAGCGCCAAAAATACATAGGTATGGTGGAGATACGGTGTTCTATACTGAAACTAATCATTCAGGGCTGACCAAGTTGTGTTTTAACAAAATTGCATGTTTCGGCGGATTGCATGATTCGTTGCAACAGTTATATACAGCAGGAATTGTCCTCAGAGATACCAATTTACAACGCAAGTCAAACTGCCTTCGAGTCCCAAGTCAAGTCAAGTCAAGTCAAACTGCCTTCGAGTCCCAAGTCAAGTCAAGTCAAGTCAGGCATATTGTTCAAGTTGGGTCAAGTCAAGTAGTCACGACAGCTAATTTCAAAATGAGTCTAAAACGCTAAAACTCGCATTCATGTTGCTCTGGCTAAGGTTTCTGTAGTGCTGAAATACAATTCGGTCCCCAAAATGACAACAAATGCATAATTTATTTTTGGCAGACTCAAGTCAAAAAGTCTGAGTCAAGTCAAGTCATTTGAGGTTCGAGTCTCAAGTCAAGTCAGCGAAAATCTTGACTTGTGTCGACTCGAGTCCCGAGTCTCAAGTCCAAGTCATTACAAACCTGTTATTTTGAAAAGAGTCAAAAAGGGAAAATGCTAAGCATTTAAAAACAAACCTGAAGCATTCATGTATCCACAGCCTGGTTATGCTGGCCCTGGTATCATGGAAGTCCCTATGAGCCCTCAGTAAGCCCTGGAACACCTTGGAGATGTCTCGCAGGTTGAACAGGTAGTGGATCTTAGCCGGAGTGGGTAGGAAACGCTGAACCACGGCTTGGTACATCTCCAGAGTGGCTTGTGTCATGATGTCGCCAACCGGCTTGACGTCTTCCTCAAAGTCTTGGAGTTTCTGGTTGATCATGGTGCCGAAGATGCGCTTGATTTGGGAGTCCTGGTAGAAACGAAAAGTTTTAATCTCTCGCAAACCATTTTTCATCTCTTGTTATATAACACCCAAGTAGATCCCTGTCATTTGATTGGACGATAGCAGGTCACATGGCGTTAACAAAACTTAACCATTTAATGCTACGCCACTAACCGTGCATTTTTGTTACATACAATTTTTTGTCCATTGCACGGCGCGTCTGTTTCCATTGCATGGCGCGTGCACTGCATGCATTTTTACTGCAAGCATGTGTTCGTGTACGCGCGTGACATTGCACGACGCTGATGTAGATGCATTTGCGTAAGACGCACGCGTGGCAGATGAAGCAGATTCGGTCATTGTGATCTTAAGTACTTTTTCACATTCTGAGGCTGTCAGATGTTCTCCAATCAAATGACAATGATCTCTTTGGGCGTTATATAAAACAAATAATGAATGTTTTTCATTCGTTCAATGGAACAAATATTTTCATTTGTTGAAAGATAGAATTACTCCATTCAACTCAGCTCCGCCTCGTTGATTGGAACATTCTTTGAACTCATGAAAATATCATACTATTGAACTCATTATTTGTATACTATTATATTTGTGGGTTCCAAACAACCCAAAGTACCCCAATTGCTCCATCCTTCAGACGGGATGTAAAGCTGTACGTTTAGTGTGTTGTGCAATGTACTGTGCAACTGAACACGCCTCTGGATTACTTGTGGCTACCAAGTTACCTGGGTTAGGGCCAGGGGGTGTGAAAGGGATTATTAAATACTTACGCTTGGGAATGTCATGTTAATGAGGTTAAATCTGCTCTGCAAACGAGGTGAAATCACCATGCGGCCGCCACCCGGTGGGCCCATTGCCGTCAGCAACTGCATATCCTGTTATGAAAAGAATTAACAATTTTATTAACAGTTATTTAACACACAAAAACGGTGAGGCCCAAAAAGGGTTACAAAAAGTATGACAGGGTCGACAGTTATCATAGAACACACTGAGTAAAGGGCCAGTAATACAGGGACGTCATATCATCATGAAATATGTGCTTTCTTACCTTTGAACAGCGAAACGCCCGGCCTTGAAACAAAAAATTCACCCGGATCACCGCATACAACACTGTACAAACTGTATGTTGTTGTGTTGTTGCGAGGCAATGCACTTTGACCTATGTGGGCGATGTCTGCTAGCTCTGTTGTGATTGGTCGGTGGGTTCGGCTTGATTGACAGGTCGGAACTATGCATTGTATGTTTTCATGAATTTCTCAGAATGACCACATTACCTTAATGTACTTGGCAGTTTGCTTGAGTCTGTCATACCAGAACCCGTAATCTATCCATAGTTTCATCAACTCTAACGGTGGCTGGGAGCCAAACGTGTCCTTAGCAGGCATGTTGAAGTCATCCATGACAGTCAATAGCTTCTTGCCGCCAATGGGAACGTACACACCTTGATGAATACACAACATGTTAGCATGTTGTTAGTAGGGTTGGGACTTAATATCATTTTCAAATATTTGGTTTTTATTTTACTATTTGGTTTTACATTTGGAAATTAAACATTTGAAACCAAACTTTAAATTTTTTTTAAAAATCATCAACTGCAAATGTAATTGACGTAAAAGCTATGAATGCGCAGTTTATGAAAGCAGAATCGATCGGAACAAATAAAACATTTATCATAGCCAGTTCGTCCATGCTGCTCTATCTGCAAATTTAGAGCAGTGTGCCAAACGTCTCTGTGCTTGCCAAACCAGCAATCAAGAACAAGAGATAATACATTATTCTTTTTCAGATAAACTTGGGATGAGAGAAAAATCATATGGCCTTTATCGGGATTCAAAACCTACCTGCCGAGCTATAAGGCACAGTTGTTATACTCCCTCAGGTTTTTCCCTATGAACCCATTTGCTTTTGTTTTTTTCCCCATTTTCCCCCCACTTTCCTTTTAATCGAACACTGAAGCTGTAATGACACCGAGCTTTTTCATGCGTTAAGCTCGGTTTACACAAAAGTGAACATGAACACGAATTTGACGTCAGTCACAGCGTAGTTTCAACTTGCGCGAATCTTTGCCACGAAATGTTTGACGTCAGATTTACGTCAGATTCACGTTCGTGTTCGCTTTTGCCTAAAGTTTGAACTAAAGCAGCATTGAGGTTGTTTGGTGTGAACCGACACACTGAAAATCATACAATCACAAAATTAATTTCTGTTCAAGGTGATTCAGCAATTTTCAGTGCGTCGTTTCACTCCAAATTCTCAAAGCAACGCGCAGTCGCTTAATAATAATAATAATAATAATAAGAACATTTATATAGCGCAGTTACTATACAAATATACTCAACTGCGCTTCACAAAATCCATAACTTGCTAAAATTTCTTAGTAGTCAGTGATGGGAAACGCTTCCACAAAAAGATGTGTTTTTAAGAGCGTTTTAAATGTATCAACAGAATTTGCATTACGTACATGAAATGGTAAGTTATTCTAAAGCTTTGGAGCAGCACATACAAATGCACAATCACCAAGAGTAACCTTAGTTCTACGATAAGGATGGCTAAGAAGCAACCTATCGTGTGAACTGCGAAGATTATACATACTTTGTCGAGACTTAAATTCTAACAATTCAGAAATGTAACCAGGAGCAAAACCATGCAAAGCCTTAATTGTATGTTATCAGAAGTAATTTAAATACGATTCTTTGTCGGATGGGCAGCCAGTGTAGTTTAACTAACAGGGGGGAAATGTGGCAATATTTAGCTGAATTACACACGAGCCTAGCACCAGCGTTCTGTACCCTTTGTAGTTTCAATACCTGGGAGTCAGGCAACCCATACAACAAACTATTGCAATAGTCAATTTTGCTTATAATGAATGCACGAACCAAGGTTTCAGTGCAAGTCTGACTAAGGTACTTTCGAATGTGGCGAAGGTTGTACAGATGGTAATATGCAACTTTACAAATATTTGATATATGTCGGTCCATTTTAAGGTTGGAATCGAACAACACACCTAGGTTTCTTACAACAACGGATGACTGAACTTTAGAAGTACCAACTGTTATACTATTGATGCTTATCTTAGAAAGCTGCTTGGGTGTTCCAATGAGTAAAAACTCTGTTTTATTATCATTAAGCATAAGTTTGTTACTGAGCATCCATGAACGAATGTGGCCAACACACTGCTGTAGTGTCGATAAACTTAATTCCTCTTGATCTGTGGTTGGGTCAAATGAAATGTATAGTTGTGTGTCATCAGCATAACAGTGACATGAAACACGTGGGTAATGCATATTAATCACGTGTATCATGTTACTTGTATAAAGCGTGAAAAGGAGGGGGCCCAATGTATACAGGTCAGCGTTGCCAACTCACCTTTGGTCCTCTTTTCCACCCTACTCTCAATGATCTCCTGTACATTATTGGATGATGTCTGAGCGGACATGTTGATGGTCAACACGCTGTACTTGGACGCGTCCAGCTTACTACACACACTCTGCGCTATGGACGTCTTGCCCGTACCGACGGTTCCGACGAGGAGCACCGGCTGGACTGAGCGGATGAGGGCGCTGACTAGGAAGTTATAGCGTACTGTGTCTACGGTGGGCACCATGATCTTGTAGAATGGGGCACTGAATGAAAAATACCAAGAATGTTACCATAAAGAAACTTGCCAGCACCAACCCACATTTTATGCAGGGCAGGGAGCGTGACCAGATTTTTCCAAAAAATGGATTTCGTTCTAACCTAACAATCATATAAAATACCTCCCCAAAATACTATCCATGGGAAGAAAACAGGAAATTTGCATTTCCCCCAGTTTGGATGTGGAAGCTAAAAGGTTGGTGTAATTACTGCACTGCTTTATGTAACCGGATAACTTTACAAAACATCGGTGGATATTGGACAATATCCATAAAAATATACGGATTGAGGATACAAGATTTCAGAATGGTGCAATGGGAAAAATATGATGCATGATATGACATCAAAAACTCAACACCCATGGGAAAAATGGGGGGAGGGGGTTGGGGGGGGGGGGGGGGGGGTGCTAAAAAATGTGATCTGGTAACGCTCCTTTAAGGCCCATTTACAAGTCAACCCAGTTTTGCCGAATCAAACCCTACATTTTTCAAAAAAGGCGAGTTGAAGCCGAGTAGGCACTAAGTGTAAACACAAAAAAGTGGATTGAAAAAGGCGGATGGGCAGAATTTAGCCCCACAACTACCGCACTGAACCTTGCAATTACCCAAATATAGATTAGGCAATTTGAGTGTCTTTGGGGCGAGCTTGTGCAGCGCACACTGTATGGTAGACCCAACTGACAAATCCAGTTTCAGTTCGGCAATGCAAAACAATTAGTGGCGACTTTTGCAGTTTCACTAAAAATTCCTTTTCTGGGGTAGCACATCAAATTCATGGGTGGTTTGCACTGATCGTGGCATTGCTTAGTCATTCAAACGAGACAGGCAACCATTTTAAAATTTTCAACTTTATGTATCTGAAATTTCATATTCAACCAAGGTGATTTTTTCACCAAAAACACATGAAAAATGAGAAAAGACTTATTTCCTTCTGCAATGAATACAGCAAATTGCAAGCTGTATTATAAATCATTTTATTACCTCTTTAAAGACAAAAACTGCAACATAATCCTTCCAACTTACTTGCTGGGGTACCTCCATCCACTCCTTAGTTTATCTTCCCAATGAGCCCAGTTCTTATTCTTTGAGTCCACGTAGTACTCGTACACCGTGTCCTTGTTGGGGAAAGTGCCTTCGATTTCCCGGATGTAGTTGTCTAGTTTCTTACGCCCGTCTTCATCAACGGCCGAGCAAACCGACCAGATCAGACAGAAGAGGAACCAGAGTTCTATCATGCGCTCGTAGTTCTCTTTGTCTGCGGGGTTCACCTGAGAAAAAATAAATAAAAATGTTACTGTTAAATAAATCAATTATCGCATCGGTCCTGAGTGCATACCATGTTGCGTAAAAAATGCCGTTGACTGTAGTACGTTTCAAACCAGCTAGGAACATGGGCCGGTATTCGCAAAGCTCAGTCTAAGTGGGGTACACAAAAGATTTAAGTGTTCCGCTTAAAGGGGAATTATACCCAAGAAACAAAAGACCTTGTGCCCAACAAGTGCAACTCATACATTATTTTAATGGAAAGAACAAGCAATATTAACCACTGAAAAGCGGATACGAACTTCACAAAGAATGGTAATTGCAGCGATCCCTCGCAGTAATGGTGCCGCCATTTTGTCCGAATACTGGACATTTTTCGAGTATTGCCATAGAAATGCACGAAGGACTTGTACGCAAAGACGTCATTCGTTGTCCAGTATTCGGACACTTGAAGACAGAAAAAAGCGTTTGTGAAGTTAAATTCAGGCTCAAAAACAATTTAAAAATAAATTGTTTTTCTCACTCACCCCATTTTCCTCGGTAGCCAGCGCACTGAACAGCTTACACAGTGACATGACACCGTTGAGTTCAGCGATAGGTACCAGCTCACTGCAGTTATGTTGTTTGAAGTCCTGGATTTTGACGAGATACTTGTCAAAAAGCCGCTGAAGGACCTCTTGGGAATGCTGTGGAAGGGGAAAAAAGATGCAAAAAATTATAACGATAAATATAATAATTTACTGATCTGAAAAACTAGCCTCATCTGATGAAATGAGAGATTAGTCCACAGCCATCTCGGAGTATTATGGCGGCCATCTTAGATGGTAAACACTTCGTCAAGCATAGGTAGCTAAATTGTGTTCCAACAAAAATACGCTTTCCATACATAGTATTTCAAAGCACGAGACAGACCAGTCTAGGTCACAATGTAAAAAGTGAAATATTAAAACAGCTAGAAATATCATGACAATTATACAATTAGAAAGTTTTAAGATGAATTCATAAATACCTTAGACAGTTTACACATCCCTATTGGCTGAAAGCACATCACTTGGGCAGTTTTAAAACGGACGATAAAGGCCCAGTCAGTCTTAAACACTTTGAGCCTGGCTCGCGGCCGCACCCGAGCCATGGTCAGCGCGTATGGAACACGCACACGCACACAGAAACTGCACGCTCCCGAAAGTACCCCATCGTGTGCGTAACAAGAAGCAAAGGATGAACATGCACAACAGAATGCCTTTGTTGGAGTTCATTTGAATAGCTTGTGACTTGAATTAAGACCCAGGGACTTGTGAAGGCTTGTGAGGACTTGTGATGGACTTGACTACAACCCTACAATGCAGTGGTTGCAGAACAGATGTAATGTGATTATATTTGTTTAGTCTTCATGGCCATTTGGGCTGCATAATTTTGAATAAGTTGCACTTTATTTAGATCGTGATCGGAAATTTCTTAAAGTACAATAATTGAGTCGCGACATGACAAAAGCATGAATGTTTAAAGCTAACCTTATCCGGTATTTTCTGCAGCCACGATGTGACGAAAGGTTGCCAGCCTGTGTCAGTGTAGTCCATGTAGACCATACCGCAACGGCTGACAGTGGCTGGTGAGGCAACTGCTAGATTCTCCGTTTCAAACAGCAGGGTCACCTAAAACAAAATTATCAGCTTGTTAAAATATTCCTTCCAAATGTCCAGAAGAACCAGAGTTGGCAAAATATACTCTTCAAAAAAGAAACACAACAGAGGCATGCAACTGTGTTACAAAAAAAAAAAAATTAAAAAAAATCTTTCACTTTGTAGAGTAATTTTTTAATTTTCAATGGGGCAGATGAGGAAACAAAAAATAGGAAATCAGCTGATCAGCTGAAAAGTTGCATGTCTGCCGGCGGGCGGCGGTAAATGTCACCCTTTGTGTGTTGCCAAGGTTACTGGGTCTACACTAAAACCAGTGAACTGTTTTCCTGCGCTTTAGCAATGGACGTTTCAGACTACCAGCGAATGTTTAGACCTAATGATCATGGCAAATGACGTCACACTTGAGTAGTCTATGTTCTTAAAATATCAATTCTTAATCAGAACACAAGTCTTAGTCTCAAGACTGAGTCTTCTGCTCTTCTCTATATTTTGGCGTTTTAATAGTATGAACTGTTTGGTCTTGAATTGCCTTGTCTGGTCTCAAACTGTCGGTCTTGGTCTTGACTGCAATGCATAGTTCAGATTTTGCCCAGTTAACCCCGCCCCCTTGGATATTGTTGCTATGGCTCACACGCTATCGTCAAAATGGCGACACACAGCGCACAAAGCAATGGGACTTTCAACCGAAAGCACAGATTCATTGGGGAAAACTCAGGTATTCATGTTTCGGCGTCGACAGTTATCTTAGAACACACCGAGTAAAGGGCCAGTAATACAGGGATGTCATATCATGAAATACGTGCTTTCGAACAACGAAATGACCGGCCTTGAAACCAAAAAATCACCCGGATCATCGCATACAACACTGTACAAATTGTATGGGGAAGAACATCGCGTGATGTTGTTGCAAACAATGCACTTTGATCTATGTGGATGATATCTGCTAGCTCTGTTGTGATTGGTCGGCGGGTTCGGTTGATTGACAGGTCGGAACTATGCATACAGTGCTAATCTAGTCATGCCGGGTAATGGTAACACAAACCCAAATTCAACAAGCCTACCTGGTCAGGCATGGCAATACGTTCACCATTGATGAGAGTGAGTACTTTATTATCATCCATGACTGAGTTCATACTCTCAATCCACAGTGTGTCCACAGGCGCATCAAACATCAGCCATTTCTCATCTGGTTTCTCATCTGAATATAACAAACATGGGTCTTTCTATAAATTAGGGGTCCAATGTTGGTGTCCCCCGTTACATTTTACATCTTGTTTTTGTAAATTCAGGACACATTCTTTAAATACTTTCCATCTCAAAGAGTGAATACATAAAGTACAATTCATACAAAATGGTTTAAAAGCCAAATGTTTTAATGATTTTTGTACGAAAAATAACACATATCAGGTGTAACGGGCGACACCAAATGTCACACTTTTGGACCCCTAATTTATAGAAAGACCCATATACAAATTGGCACCTGTGAAAGAACACTGACATTAACCCTTACCCTAATTTTCCTAAATAATCACCGTCCAACAGACTTGCGATGTGCACATGTCTGTCAATGTGGGGTTATTCCATAAGAAAAGTGTAATTTATTGTAAAAATGAATTTTCCAAATTACCAATTTTTTGAAGATATTTCCGTGCGATTTCTAAACAGTGTAGAACATACGTGTACAATAATTTACAAGTTAAACTTGTAATGTCTTAGTATGATAGTTTAGATAAAATTCAAGAAAACTGATGTATAGGGAAACACCAAGGGTTATGATTACATTTGAGGTCCTTTTAAGGTTCCTTTCCGTAAAAGGTAGCTGCCGATTTTACCCACCCTAAATAATCTCTACTTTAAAATTCAAATTCTGTTACGAGCAACATTTAATCAATTTATTTATTTTATTTATTTATTTTGGCACAGTCGCCACGGGTCGTGGAAAAGGCAATTATGCCCAAATTAAAATCCACTGCCCCGTATAAATAAAACAAGACTGAATCAAATTATACATGTACTTAAAACAATATCAACATCAAATAGTGAAGTTTCAAAATATCATACTTGCATTTAGAAGATTGCAGTAGTTTATTTAATTGTTTTTTGTCATGTTTTGGGTATTAACAGATACAGATGTTGTTCGATTATATACAGAGGGTAATCGTTTTCTAGAGCTCAGTGTTTATAAGAACACAACTTTAGAAGTGTCAAAAAGTAATGTGGGACACCGTCTCCCGTTTTCATGGAAAGCATGTTCTAACAGATCATTAATAAGCGTTTAATGCCTACGCTCGCAAAAAAAACCAAACTATAATACACAAACTTATTAGATGTTAAGCAAGCTTGCATTTGGACTAACCTGCACATGTCTGCCTCATGACGCAGGACAACACACCGTCCGTCCACTCATTAGTGTTGAGATCAAACTCGCCATACAGCTCCCCCAGTGACAATGCTTTGGGGTTGATCGGAAAATCCTTTATTCAGAATTCAAACAGGGAAAAAGTATAAAGTTAATAATATGCAGTATCCCGATTGACTTAAGTTTTGTGCCAAACTAACTCCAAACCTTAAAACCATTAAGAGATTTTGGTTTGATTTGGAATAAATGTAATCACTTTGGTTTTAAACGCTTTATTGCCTGGCCCGCAGGCCGCACCCTTGTCAGCTCAGCGCATATGGAACACACACACAGAAATGGCACGCGCCCGAAAGCAAAATGTGCGCCTGCGGCTCGGGCCATTACCACTCGTCCAGGCCCCTAGCCGGTTGTAAACATGTTTAAGATTGGCCAAACCCACTTTTATTCTCGAAGTAAACAATGTAAAACAAAACAAAAAACTCACCCTGACGTAGTTGAAGCTATTATCTCCCTCTTTCTTCATCCTAGACAGCGTTGACTGAAGGATGCGCCACGTGACAGTCTTACCGCTTCCCGTCCTACCAACGATCATGACCGAATGCCGCGAGTTCTTGGTCTCGTACAGCTGGATCACTTTGAGCACGGTGGAGGGGATGGGCTGGTAGCCTTGGTTCTTTAGCTCCGACTCGATCACTGATTTCATCTGGTTGTAATAGATTAATAAACAACATGTGGATGGTTACACAACGGTTCCAATTTCAGGATACCCGCAAGCACATGTTTTCGCGGCAGGGTCTGTGGTGTAAGGCTCGGTGTAATGACGCCACCTAGTAACCGTGTGGAAGTTGCGAGTAGTAAAACATGGCGGACGGTTTGGAATCGCGACATGAGTACGAAGAAAAACACGGATTTATTACACAAAATAGGATGCCTTCAAACAGAGGCAGGTCAACTGCCGCCATCTTGGTTCCATTCATGTCTTACCTTGCCGTAGTCAATGACCGGTGTGTCCAATCCAGGAAAGAGATCGGCCACGATGCCATTAAACAGAGGCAGGTCAACTGCTGCCATCTTGGTTCCATTCATGTCTTACCTTGCCGTAGTCAATGACCGGTGTGTCCAATCCAGGAAAGAGATCGGCCACGATGCCATTAAACAGAGGCAGGTCAACTGCCGCCATCTTGGTTCCATTCATGTCTTACCTTGCCGTAGTCAATGACCGGTGTGTCCACTCCAGGAAAGAGATCGGCCACGATGCCATTAAACAGAGGCAGGTCAACTGCCGCCATCTTGATTCCTCATGCGCACGTGAGGGCGCCCTTCGTGAGGCTGCATCATGGTGTTTTACTGCTCTGCTGTTTTTTCGTTAGATTGTTTCAGTTTTGCTGTTAGTGAGTTGGTGTTTGTCTCAAATTCGTGAACTGTATAGTATGTGAGTACTCGTGATCACCTACACTCCAGTATTTTTCGTGGACTTTGTATTATAAGAGAGTTTTTACCAGTTTTATGGTGGTCTTTGCAGAGCATTTTTCTCACATTTGGAAGAGTGACACTAGACTGCCTCTAACCAGTATTTGATAGGAGTTTTAGTCTGGTGCATCCACCCTGCTTGTCACTGTTTTGAGGACGCCGCCACCCAGAGACATGCCTACAATTAACAGATATACGTACTCCAATAGCTTTCTTAAGAGCTTGAACAGTGACAACTGCTTGTTCCAACCAGACTCCCAGCTACAAAGTACACTTATTGATTTAACGGCGTGCCGAAAAAGAAATAAGAGAGGATGTCGTGGAGGAAGGAACCTGCACAGGAGGATACAAGTTGTGGAGGTTTATAGACCTCACTTACAGAATCCCGCGAACATTAGAAGAGGAGTAACTTTTTCAAATCTTACTGAGATTAAAACCATCACTTCAACACCAGTTCAAGAACGCCCAAAGAGAGATTTTCCTACATTCGTGCTTTGCAACGCTCAATCTCTTGTGAACAAATTTGATGACTTTGAGCTGCTTTTACATCAAGAATCTGTAGATGTGGGAGTGATAACTGAATCTTGGTTTCGACCTGATATGCCTGACTACATGCTCTCCATTGACGGCTATGAGATTTTTTCAAAGTCTCGTAGCCATGCAAAAGGTGGAGGAGTTGCAGTTTATGTCAAATCACAAATCACTGCAAGTGGGATTCCAGAAATCTCAGTCCCCAACGAGCTGGAGTGTGTATGGTCTTTACTACAACCTAAGAGGCTACCCAGAGATACATCGATCATCGCTGTATGTGGCGTCTATATTCCACCAGATTCTTCCTTCCAAGATATCCTCACACAGCATCTATTGGAATCAATGGACCTTCTCCACACTAAATATTCGGACATTGGCTTCGCTATTATGGGAGATTTTAACAGAATGCCGGTAAACAACATTCTCAAACATTGTAATCTAAAACAGTTGGTTAAATTTCCCACACGTGCACTTGCAACATTAGATCTTATCATGACCAATTTTAATGTTCACTATAGAGACCCAGTTCCCTTGTCGGCACTGGGAAAGAGTGATCATGTGTGTATCCTGTGGAGACCTGAAGTGCATGTTAAAAAAAAATCAGAGCAGCAAAAAGGCACTTCGTCCTATGAAAGATTCACAGTTGAGAGAGTTTGGTAGGTGGATCCAAGAACAAGATTGGTCTAATGTTCTCAAAGCTGAAAATACCCAGCGTAAGGCAGATGCACTATACGAGTCTCTCCAGGGCGCAGTTGATAGATTCTTTCCCATGCAAACAATAAAAACCCAAAGCAGTAGTAAACCGTGGATGTCTCAGAAAGTTCAATCACTTGTAAAAAAGAGACAGGTTGCGTTCGGATCGGGGAGAGTCGAGGTGTACAATAAACTACGCAATGAGGTACGTAGAGAGATCAAGAATGCCAAAGTTCACTTCTATGCTAACAGAGTCCGAATTCTACAAGAAACAAATCCAAGGAAGTGGCACCAGCAGATAAAAACAATGACTGGAAACACTAAAGCTGTCCTCAGAATACCTGTCCAGGGAGTGAGTGATGATGATCATGTGACCATTGCCAACACAATTAATGATCAGTTTGTGAAGGTTTCTTCGCATATCCCCCCTCTGGATCTTAATGTTCTGGAGGCCTACTTACCAGCCATGAAGCCTCCACCATCACTCTATCCTTGGGAAGTGTACACTGAGCTAAAAAAAGTTAAATCCAATAAAGCAACTGGTCCCGATGGAATTTCTCCCAAGCTTGTTAAAGAATTTGCCTATGAGTTGAGTTCACCTTTAACTGATGTGTTGAATTGCTCGTACAAAGAGGGCGTGGTGCCTAAGCAATGGAAAAGGGCCATAGTAGTGCCAATACCGAAAACGAAGCCCCCCACGGCTGATAAACTCAGGCCAGTTTCTTTGACTGACTGTTTTGCAAAAATAGGAGAGGGTTTTGTAACAAACTGGGTCTTGGATGATATTCAAGACAAAATTGACCCTCAGCAATTTGGCAATGTCAAAGGCATTTCGACCTCCCATTATTTAGTTAGTCTCCTCCATTCACTCCATCAAGGTGCTGACAGGGTCGGCAACATTGGGACGGTGGTTCTGACGGATTTCTCCAAAGCGTTTGATATGATTGATCATACCATCCTCATTGAGAAATTTATCCGCTTGGGAGTCCGTAGATCCATCGTCCCTTGGTTGTGTGACTTTGTCAGCAACCGCGTCCAATGTGTACGATACAACCAAACACTCTCAGAGTACAGGGTTCTCAGTGGAGCTCTTCCTCAAGGAACTAAACTCGGCCCTATTGGTTTCCAGGTCGTTATTAACGACGCTGCTCATGATCTGGGTGAAAAGGTTAAGTGCTGGAAATATGTGGATGACTTGACACTTGCTGAAAATCGTTCCTGTTTCCAACCTAGTGGGCTGCAGGTAGTTCTTGATGAATTTACTGAATGGACCAACTCTAACAAACTCAGCCTGAATCCCTCCAAGTGTCAAGCCATCCAAATATGTTTCAAAACTAAACCCCCACCACATGCCGAGTTGAGCATTGCGGGAGTCCCTCTGAACTTTGTATCTGAGGCAAAGGTCCTAGGAGTCTGGCTACAGAGTGACCTCCGATGGGAGAAAAATATCAATGAAATTTCTAGGAAAGCCAATCAAAAACTGTATATGCTCCGCCTGCTTAAGAGGTTTGGATTCAATGATGATGAGCTCATATCAATTTATAAAAGTTATGTAAGGCCTGCTGTTGAATATGCTGATGTTACTTGGACTTCCTCAATTACCGCCGCCCAGAAGAAGACTCTCGAGCACCTGCAAAAACGTGCATGCAGAATCATTTTGGCACAACGCTATACTTCGTATGCGGATGCAATGCAGCTCTGCGGGCTTGAGTCTCTTGCTGATAGGAGGGAGAATCATTGTCTCAGGTTTGCCGAAGGACTTGCCAATTCAGAACGTACAAATGATCTTTTCCCTCCTACCAGATGGGAGTCTCACGACCGCAACCTGCGTAATGCACATCATTTTTCCCACTTACGCACCAGGACATCACGATTCAAAAACAGCCCAATACCCTTTTTCATCAGCTTGCTGAACAAGTAGAATCTTTTGTTCTGTGAACAGCTTTTTAATAATCCTTTTATAATTGGAGCCACCACAAATCTGTGCAAGATTATTACTCGCATTTCAATTAATAACAAAACAGTCTGTGTTAATTTTTATTAGTTATCCAAATAAGTTTTCTCTGTGAGCAGCTTTTTGAATTTTTTTAAAGATTTGAGGCAGACAAATCTACAGGTATGTGCAATGTACAAATGTTGTTTTTTTGTTTTTTAACTCATGTTTACTGTGATTTTGATGTTTTTAATATTGTAAATTATCATGCAATTTGACCTTTGGGTTACAATGTGATAATGTGAATAAAATATACCATATACACATACCTTGCCGTAGTCAATGACCGGTGTGTCCAATCCAGGAAAGAGATCGGCCACGATGCCATTAAACAGAGGCAGGTCAACTGCCGCCATCTTGGTTCCATTCATGTCTTACCTTGCCGTAGTCAATGACCGGTGTGTCCACTCCAGGAAAGAGATCGGCCACGATGCCATTAAACAGAGGCAGGTCAACTGCCGCCATCTTGGTTCCATTCATGTCTTACCTTGCCGTAGTCAATGACCGGTGTGTCCACTCCAGGAAAGAGATCGGCCACGATGCCATTAAACAGAGGCAGGTCAACTGCCGCCATCTTGGTTCCATTCATGTCTTACCTTGCCGTAGTCAATGACCGGTGTGTCCACTCCAGGAAAGAGATCGGCCACGATGCCATTAAACAGAGGCAGGTCAACTGCCGCCATCTTGGTTCCATTCATGTCTTACCTTGCCGTAGTCAATGACCGGTGTGTCCACTCCAGGAAAGAGATCGGCCACGATGCCATTAATCAGAGGCAGGTCAACTGCCGCCATCTTGGTTCCATTCATGTCTTACCTTGCCGTAGTCAATGACCGGTGTATCCACTCCAGGAAAGAGATCGGCCACGATGCCATTAAACAGAGGCAGGTCAACTGCCGCCATCTTGGTTCCATTCATGTCTTACCTTGCCGTAGTCAATGACCGGTGTGTCCACTCCAGGAAAGAGATCGGCCACGATGCCATTAAACAGAGGCAGGTCAACTGCCGCCATCTTGGTTCCATTCATGTCTTACCTTGCCGTAGTCAATGACCGGTGTGTCCACTCCAGGAAAGAGATCGGCCACGATGCCATTAAACAGAGGCAGGT
Organism: Henricia sp. BOLD:AAB3569; assembly: GCA_037783545.1. Classification (NCBI taxonomy): domain Eukaryota; kingdom Metazoa; phylum Echinodermata; class Asteroidea; order Spinulosida; family Echinasteridae; genus Henricia; species Henricia sp. BOLD:AAB3569. The sequence continues at coordinate 842,730 of JBBELK010000571.1, forward strand.
CAACTGCCGCCATCTTGGTTCCATTCATGTCTTACCTTGCCGTAGTCAATGACCGGTGTGTCCACTCCAGGAAAGAGATCGGCCACGATGCCATTAAACAGAGGCAGGTCAACTGCCGCCATCTTGGTTCCATTCATGTCTTACCTTGCCGTAGTCAATGACCGGTGTGTCCACTCCAGGAAAGAGATCGGCCACGATGCCATTAAACAGAGGTAAGTCGTTGGCCGTCATTTTGGGCACGTTCATGTCTTTCATTGCTAATAGAAGAATCTAGAGCAAAGAAAAAAAAGAATACCATTATGGCATTTACAATGAATGTATACCAGGGGCTGGTTTTTAAGTTATATTGTCCGTGGTTCTCAGCAATTTTGAAATTTTTTTTTCTCCGAACGAATTTTTAAAGCATTAACTTTATTTTAACGAAAAACATCATACTTTGTATTTTAGATATCGGCAACCCTGTGAAAAACCACGTTTTTATTCGGCCTTTTTTGCGCCTGCCATGGATTGAATTATTGGCGACTGCCAATAATTCGAAATATTGACAATAATTGTTTGATAATTAAAGTTTAAACGTTGGTCAATTTTATATGGTAAGGTCCAAGTATTTTTTTTGATGTCTCATTTGAAAGCAAATAACTTATATGCTTCTAGAAAAATAATTTTTAAAAACAAATATTTCGAGGTGGCACACCCAAAACGCACAGACGATACATCTTTAAATGCCCTTCGTGGAATAAGGGTGTAACATATCTAAGGAAGAATGTTGGTAAACTAGACTGAAGAAATTTTAGCTACTTAGATGCATCAATGCTTCAGAATATCTTACTTCTTCATCAGGAAGATTAGGAGCCACCCTCTTCTTCTTGCCAGCGTAGCGAAGCACCGATGTCAGAGCACGCAGTCCAAAGTCATAATGATCTTGTTTAGAGAGCTGTTGCACTGCCAGTGAGTAGAGCGTGTGCACTTTCTTGGCCAACACCTTGGGTAATGGGGACAAATTGGGAGAGAAATGTTAGTGGGGCCTTGAGTTCACTTATGTGTTTTTTTTGTGTGCTAAACAGCACTGTGAAATTGGCCCCGGATTTATGGGTCTTTCTAGGGGTCCAAAAGTGTGACATTTAGTGTCCCCCGTTACACCTGATATGTGTTATTTTTTGTACAAAAATCATTAAAATTTGAATTGTACTTTATGTACCCATTCTTTGAGATGGAAAGTATTTAAAGAATGTGTCCTGAATTTACAAAAACAAGATGTAAAATGTAACGGGGGACACCAACACTGGAGCCCTAATTTCACATTCACTTTCATGTGAAGTATGAACCAGCCTTAAAATCCCGAAATGGGGTGATTTGTGTAAGCCATTATGTATGAAAACTTATTAAAAATGATTGAAATAATGAGTTCAGTGAGGTACTTTCACAGTTCTTAATAAATTGGATAAGGCCAAACAAAATAAATGGTGCATTTACGGTAACGGCCTAAAAACAATTGAGGTAGGTAGGTAGGAAAATAATTTTATTTTGTCTTTTTTTTTTACATTTCAGTTCATGCATTTGCGTGTTGTTTTGCAATGTTTGAAACTCACTATTAACCATGTTCATGTACAAGTGTAGAAAATGGTATGTTCATTGGAAATTATTGCAAATAGTGCTCATTTAAAATTATCAACTTGAAAATTGGCAATAAAAAGTTTAAGGTCGGCAATTTGGCCGAATAAATTCCAGGTAGGTCGGGTTACCGTAAACACACCATTTATTTTGTTTGGCCTAACTCAAAACTGGGCTAAGGTGAATCTTCTCTGGGTGTCGATTAGAATCAATTCCAACTTGAGAATTAAAAACACAATTCTGTATTTTAGAGAAATTGATTTCCATTATTTTGAAGATTTCTGGAAGTACCTAGCACTTCTAAATGTTAATGGTTGCAAAAAGTTTACGTGTTTTGTATTAGGTATGCGAGATATTTTCCCATTTATCATGCCAATTTTTGTTTTGAAAATAGGATAGAATCCAAATGGAATCATAATCGATTTGAATCGATTTTTTAAACCCCCCTCCCCCTCCCCTTATCCTTTTTTAAAATGCTAAGACAACTCGTCTGCGAACCTGTGCAAGTCCACACAGTTACGGTGCTACCTGGTTTATGCAGACCTCTTTTGTCCGCAGGTTCGTATAGTGTACTACACGTTCTTGCACACAAACACAAAATCAATTCTAGTGTATTTAGTTTATTCCATTTTCAAGTTAAAATCATGTAACTAGTGGATAATTCTTGAAAGACCTACCCTCGTATTGTTGAATCCTTCACCAAATAGGATGATTTCAGCAATATAAGCTGAATCCGGCACGACCATGGAGATTGGCCGAAACATCGACTTCAGATTGTCAGGGAGCTCGGTACGACCAGCATAACCTAGGATGGGAAATCAATCAAATGTAGAAGTTTATGGAATGTTGTGGTCTATTTGCACTTGATCCAAGTTTCAAAATATACTTGTTCAGTTGCACACCCACTGAGGAAATAATGGGGTTCGTAGAGAAAACCTGAGAGAGTATACCAGTGTGCCTCATCATAGCTCAGCTGGTAGATCATTAGCCTTTGTTAAGGCCTCGCAGCTGGGTGGGTGTGTCGCGCGCCAGAACGAGAGCGCCACCATGCGACGAGGACGGGGGAGCAGTGCTGCTCCCTCCATCCTCGTCGCATGGTGCTCGTCCCGTCCTCGTCCCATGGTGGGCGAGATTGAGCAACAACCATAATTTGATCAGAGTCCCTTGAACAAGAATTTTACCTGTCATTCGAAGACTATCGTCAAATCCCTCAAACAAGAGATTTTAAACATTGTTCAAAGAACTCTAGTTGGACTAGAGTGCCTTGAACAAGGGACATTATCTGTCATTTAAAGGATCCTAGTTGAACTATAGTTACACCCAAGTCTCTAAAGCAGCAAATATTACACTTTGAATAGAGTCACCTCGGACAAGGAATATTAGTCAACCTATAGTTGGACCAGAGTCCTTCAAACAAGGGATATCACCCATCGTTTGAAGGACTCTAGTCAAACTGTGATCATTACTCATTGAATCTATGTCCCACCTGGATTCATAGTAATGAAGATTCCGCAGGACCACACCAGGTTGATTTCTCGACCTTCGAAGACAAACCTAGAATGGCCGGCAGCCAGGGCTGATAGGATGGAGAGAATCTGCTGTGCTACTACCGACAGTACCTCGATGTTGATACGGTTGAATTCGTCAAAACAGCCCCACGCTCCAGTCTGCAATAAAACGACAACAAACTTTGGAAACTTTTTGTCGTAGTGTCTTGGGAAAGCCATAAGGATTAATAAGGTTTTACAAAAGTGATAAACAATTGATAAATTTTTCATTTTGCACTGGCAGCCTCGTTTTAGATGCTGAGCCATTGTATTACGTGCGCATTGTGTACGTCTCTGGTCGGCGTAACGCGGTTTAATTCACCAATGGGAGGCTTAGTATAGCGCGTTACGCGTGCTATGGACATACAACGCGCACGCACATTGCTTCCACAATGACGCGTCATTATTTGACTCCCAAAATGACGTCATTGGAAAGGGGTCAATACCGCTATTTTATCTGCAGTAGAAGTAGCCAAGGTAACGGTTAAAGGTGTTTCCCAATGCATCGCCAAAAAGCATTTAATGCCCGCAGTAAAAACACGCTCTATATTCCAAACTATCCTCACCTGAGACAGTCCACTGAACATCCGCCCCATAGACTTATAGTCCAGACCCTCTGAACAGTTGACCACGATGACGTAGTTGCCGAGAGCTTTCCCCAAATCCTTGGTAGTCTCAGTCTTGCCCGTACCAGCTGGGCCCTTGGGAGAGCCACCGCGGTGGAGATGCAGGGCAGTGGTCAGGGTTATGTAACACCTGAAATCAATACAAGACAGTTGAGATTAAGATTACATCACTATGACGTCATCGACTAGGGCCTTGACCAATGCCTGCTGGGCCCTTGGGAGAGCCACCGCGGTGGAGATGCAGGGAAGTGGTCAGCGTTATGTAACACCTGAAATGAATACAAAACAGTTGAGATTAAGATTACATCACGATGACGTCATCGACTAGGGCTTTGTCCAATGCCAGCTGGGCCCTTGGGAGAGCCACCGCGGTGGAGATGCAGGGCAGTGGTCAGGGTTATGTAACACCTGAAATCAATACAAGACAGTTGAGATAAAAATTGCATCACAATGACGTCATCGACTAGAGCTTTGGCAAATGCCTGCTGGGCATTTGGGGGAGCCACCGCAGTGAAGATGCAGGGCAGTGGTCAGGGTTTTATATAACACCTGAAATCAATACAAGACAGTCGAGATTAAGATTACATCACACTGACGTCATCGACTAGGACTTTGTCCAATGCCTGCTGGGCCCTTGGGGGAGCCACCGCAGTGAAGATGCAGGGCAGTGGTCAGAGTTATGTGACACCTGAAATCAATACAAGACGGTTGAGATTAAAATTGCATCACGATGACGTCACTCCTGAAAGCTCTGGTGCAGTGGTACCTAGTGGTACTTTCTTCGCCTTCCACCTTTGTGGCCCTGGTTCGAATCCCGTCCGGGTCAGTATGTGGATTGGGTTCCAAGTCCCTGCCTGATTACGTGGGTTTCTCCTTTACAGAATTGAGTAGGGGTTCTCCTCCCATCTCTAAAACTGAGCATTTCTTCGTCGTCTTCTCTTCACAGGTTTCTTCACATGCTACAGTGCCTCAGGCGTATTTGAGCAATACTTGGTTTCAATGCCAAAAAGAATTAACAAAATCTGTGTTTGTGAAGATTGAATTTTCTCCCACTTTTGTTGTACCTTTGCAGGAGAAATTGCCAACTGAAGGTACTAAAAAAAGAAGAAATTGTTTGCAAACGATCTTTTTTACTAATTCAACACAAAAACCATACATGGATTTTTCAGGTTTTCTGAAGTATTACTGCATCTATGTGGCTGAAATTTCTACAAAGCAGTTTAATATCAACATTATTCTTCAGTTATGTAATGCTGTTGTTCCTGTTTTTAAAAGTTTTCCAATCACGTAACGATCCGTCTTTAAACTAATTGTTTTCCAAAATTGTTACTATACCTGTCTGTGAGAGGCGTAATAACGAGTCGACCGGAGTTCCCCAAATACTCGTATCCATACTGGAACTGGGTGTTGGTTTGTCGCACTACGCAGTCGTCTATCTCCTTATCCCAATATACACGTAGCTGGCTCAGCCATTCAAACGCAGTCACGTCGTTCACGCCGCTCTTCGTTAGTTTCTCAATCACGTCGCGAGCGTGCACTTCGATGGTCACCAAGGCAACTACTTTGGCACGCATCATTTTGGTGAGGTTGCCGCGGACCATCTCGGAGAACTTGTTCAGCATGGATATCTGCAGGAGCAAAGATTACAGTTAGCCTTTTTTTTATGTATGGCACACTTTCTGCAAAGTATTCTGCAAAATAACTGCATTTTTCACTTTGCACTTATTTATTGTATTTATAATTATATTTCTATAACATAATTACAACAGGTATTAAACCAATTTTGTTTTAAAAGAAATACATACCGAAATAAAAATACGCCCTTTCTGTTTGTTCAGCTATATTTCAAGAAGGCTAATGCTCTTTATAAAGGTTCTATAATGTCTCATAGCTCAGCTGGTAGAGCACCTGCCCGTTGTGTCAGAGATCTCCAGTTCGAATCCTGATGAGGACCATATATGGTTTTACCTCTCATCTCATCGTTGGCTATTTTATTTCCGTGTGATTAGGCACCAAGTATTACATTCCTAAATTTGCTCAGTTGTGCCTCCATGCAAAACCGAAATCAGAAAAAATCCAAGAGAGTTGAAAAATGCTTTGGTGTTGTTAAAAAATGTTGTTGAATATTATAAAAACTATGATTGGAAGACATGTCTAGCTGTTTGTAAATTATATCAAATAATCTACACTATTTAAAAATTGCACATAAATTCCTTTAAAACATGTTGGTAACACAGAAAATCAATTTTTACAAATGGGCATTTTCACGGTTTGTAACATTACATGTAACGTCAATTACAGTGAAAATGGCCTTATAATGACCCATAGAGATATGCAGCGTCTTATCCTATGACACGGAATATCCTGCACCCTAAGACAAGCTCAGGCGCGGATCCAGAGGGGGAAAAATTCCTGGATCCGCCCCTGAAACTACATGTAACTCAATGGATCATTATAAAAGCATTTTTACCGTGAGAATGCCCAAAAGAATCAAAATGTCACACTTTGGTTATCATTTTTAAGGAAAGACTCTTTTGAAGAAGTTTTTATTTCGTTACCAGAACAAAATCTAAAAAATTCTCCATATTTGACCTGTTTTTTCTTCATGCTCTTGAGTGCCTTCTTATCGCCTCTCTCCTTGGTAGTAAAGAGTGCTTTAGTCACATCGGCCGTCCACTGCATCTGGCTTGATGTAAGCAGCATCTGGCCTGGCCATTCCTTCACCCACTTATCACGTTTACTCAGTGACTTCTTCAAGGCAACTTTACACTGTTTCAGGACGTCTTTCAGCGTCCAACGCATTGTCCGTTCAATGTCGCACAGCCAGGCCTGTCGGTGTATAACAATAATACATGTAGTTCTTTCTCACAATATATAGAGCGCATTCCAAGTCTACCGATACTTCAACACGATTTACAAATAACATGCACTACCAAAACATTGAGATACATATTGAGCTCGTGCCAATGACGTCATTTTGGGAGTCAAATAATGCCGCGTCGTTGTGGAAGCAATGTGCATGCGCGTTGTGTGTGTCCATAGCGTGCGTAACGCGCAATGCTAAGGCTCCCATTGGTGAATTAAACTGCGTTACGCCCACCAGAGACACACACAGCGTGCACGCACATCGCTTCCACAATGACTCAGCATTATTTGACTCCCAAAATGGCGTATTTGCACGTGTTCGAAGGGGGTCAATACTCATCTGCCAATTTCAATTCAATTTCATAAAAGTTACATAACACATGTATGGCAAACCCAACAAGGTCACAAGCCTAGACAATTGGTGTAGATGAAATTTACAATGCTTCATATGAATGGTTTGAAATTTCGCTTCACCATAGTGTCTAAAATATTGGCAGTGTCTCTTTTCTTTTCCTGTCCTGCCTGTTAACGGAAAAAGGCACAGAAAATGTTCCCCTTGTGGCTTCTGTGCAAAACGAATGGACATACCCATTGCCATACAAGTAGCGTGAACCATTGTCAGCGAATAAGCCAGTTCGGAATCTCGCGCGCGCAATGAACGTCTATGGGATTGTGTCAAGGTCATTTGAGATAAACACGGGTCATTTGAGATAAACACAATGCATACCGCTGTGTTTATCTCAAACCAAAGTCGGGAGACGCATGCGCAGTCGAGACTCCGAACTGGCTTATACCGTGATGCGTGTGCATCTGATATAGCTCATCATGCGCGTTATTTTCTGCATGCGCTTTCCGGCCTGATCGTGTGTTAATTAATCTTGCTTCAAACTAAATTCATTATCCCAGTCACGCTGGTGGGATAACTATACCACAGTGATACACACGTCTGGAAATCTATTTCCCTACAGGTACTGCCTACCTCAACCGGGCCTTCGAGCAAAACAGGATGACCAAAGTCGACGTACTCCCCGTCCGCCGAGTACATGCCCTGCGCTTCAAACTTCTGCGTGATTCCCATCTTGTGCATCTTGAGCGACTTGATGTTGTCAAAGCATTTCTTGAGATGTGGCTGTACGGCTTCGGGGTTCTTAGACTGGCCCAGTATCTCAAGTAAGTCGTCGTTTGAGAGGAAGTAGAATCGAGGGAAGATCTGTCTCTTGGTCTCCAGGTACATGTCTAGGGATTTCTGGATTTCTTCTAGTTTGTTGTTCATTTCGTTCAGAGTTTCAAGCAGTCCTAAAATCAAGATAAAATTATTATCATTATTTATTCATATTATTTATTTATTTATCTTTACAAAAATTCACAAACTAAAAGACCGCACCCCCCCCCAAAAAAATACAATTTAAAATGTAAAAACTGCTAATTAGCTATATCTTGAGAGCGCAAAATTTCAGAATGGTAATGAGAAAAATACGACAAATTATATGGTATCAAAATCTCAACACCCATGGGAAAATGCGGGATGGGGGGTGGGGTGCAGCTCCTCTAACTTCAGATATTATGCCTGGGAATGTTAAGGAGCATACATAACCATTGCAAGCTGGCCATTTCTTCCAACATTTCCAGTTATTTTCTGGCCTTAAAAAAGATTCTAAAATCTGGAATATCTTGTGGCCCATAAACTGGCCTCCCCAATTTACCTTCATGATGCGTGCCCCGGAGTGCGTTATTGTCCTTATTGAGTCTGACCATGATAATCTTCCAGTTGCCGTTCACGGCGTCAAACTCGGCCGATTCCCGAGGGAGCTGTTTCCTGATGTCTTCACCGAGGAAGATGTTCTGCCAAGAAAATTAACAAAATCAAATCAAATTTTGGTTCATAAAAGCTTGTAGAAAACACTCCACAACTGGAGTGATCAGAAAGTGAACAAAAGAAATGAAAAATTTTCTTCACTTTTTGTTTTACAAAAGCAGTCAATCTTTGAATGGGAATTTTTTCAGCAGACAGAAGCTTTCTGCAGTCATGCATAATGAAGCTGTTATGTGAATATTTCGATGTCAACGTAATTACAAAAGAAAATTTCAAATTTTGATTACACTGAAAATTTACGTTTATTTTGTTGCTCGGCAAACAAAATCCCAATTTTTCTCTGAAAAGCAAAGTAATGAACAAAATGTTGGGTCAAGTGACTAATCACAATTGAAATGAAACAACCACGCATTGGTCTTGGGTTCGAATCTTGATTAGGGCCATATGAATTTTCTCACCTCAAGATACATCCATTGTCTCTGCACAGTGAGCGTCATTTCAATCACTTCCAGAATGTGAGATAACGTCCGTTCCCAGAAATCTACGTCTTTCTCGAACGCTTTGACGTAGCGAGAAGCTTTCATTGTGGCCAGTGTTACCTGGTTGTCTTCTAGTACTTGGAACACGTCGTCTGTAGACCTGGCGACATACAAAACAAGCACAAGAATTAAAAGAGCATATCCAGCTGTTTCTACCTGTAGCCCGGTATTTCACAGGCTACGGGCGCGTGCATGTGGCAGTTAGAAGGACGCGTACCACTAAAAAAGCGTCATCGACTGTTTCTATTCCAAATATACCGTTGCGTGTATCGGCAAAAACCTTCTACGAGCAGGTTTTAATTTACTGTTGCGCACACTGGAAGGATAACTATACCAAAGTGTTTCGGAAACGGTTATCGTGCTAAGTACAAACACGCTCATAGACTTACTTGAGCTTGAAATGGCCCCTGTCTTTATACGGTCCCACATCCAGACTTGTCTCATCCCAAGTTTCCTTGATTGCTGCTATCGCTTGCTCGATGGCTAACTCCTTGCTTGCAGCAGCGGAAATGTCAGACACCTACAGAAAAAGACGGGTTGAAAGTTACAACAAACCAAGAAAACAGACAGGATTTGAACCCGTGTCCTGTGGAATGCAAGTCAGAAACCTTAAAGGACCAATGTATTACGTGCCATAAGCCAAAATCATACTTAAGTTGTTGCAAATAAACCTTACTCAAACTTAATGATAGAAATGGTACCGAATACACCACGGAATTATTCCGTCTGAAAATATTACTTGAAAATGTTTTGTTTTATTTTACAAAAGGAGCGTGCACACTTTTGTTTTTAGAAGTTGGATTTTCTCAGTTCAAGGGCTCCTTTTGGCAATTGAGATAATATTTTTTACAAACGCGCCTTCATGAGAAAAAAAACCAGGTCCTTTACTCTGTTTTCCATGCAGTATAGCTTAAGAACCAGCTTAATAGGATGGGGGCTTTGCACAATTTCTTGAAAGCATGGACACAGTTTTACATTGTTTTCTCGGAACATAGATGAGGTACTAAGCGGACAGGTTGGTTTTTATCATACACATCCTCAATCACACATGGAGATAACGCCGTTTGTAACAGTTTTCCAATCCTGTTATCTATAATTGAATCGCAATGCAACCAACCTTTTCAGCATACTGATCCAATCCTAACTCAATAATCTTCTCCAGTGTGAAATCATCAGCCTTGTGATCAAATGTGCGTTGAATCTCCTCTTGTAACTGCTCCCAGTGACGATCGCGCATCGCGTGGTTATGCAAATCGACGACCAGCGGCATGGTACGCCGGAATTGGTCCACTCTGGAACGAGACGTTTCTACTATCTCCCAGTTCCGGTCCTGTCAATTCAACAAAAATGTGGAGAATCGAAAGTGCAGAAAAGAAGCAATTTTCTTAAAATTTCATTTCTTTATCAGAACAGAAGCCTGTTGAATACAGTGAACTTGTGGATAGCTGGGCACGAATCGACCAATCACTTTGGAATCGCCTTCAAGACTGTTCCACTTCAGTAATTTCTTCCAGGTCCAAGAGGACCTGTTTGAAAAAAGTGATTCCCACAGCAATGAAATGTAACATTTTCTATTTATGGGTGAATGCTGCAGTTAAAGGTCTCCCAGAAGAAAAACTGATTTTGTTGGGTTTGTAACCCGATTAAATCTGCGTGGGATGAGCCAACTTCTGGGGCTGTGCATCTCCCTAATGAACCTTCTGCTTAATGTGCAGACGCCCTACCAATTGAGCTGTGAAGCTAACTGGTGGTTTCAAAACACGGTTTTAACTATTGTTGTTTCTTACTGATTGGGATTGGCTATCATGGGACCTTAGCAAGCCCTACAGAGGGACAGACCCTTCAATGAGATAACCACCCCTCCCAGAGATCACTTAAGATACGACCCAAACCCCTGCCTGGCTTGCTAGTCATTATTTTTTATTCAACTTTCTAGTCATTATCTTAATCCAATTCAATGAAATAAACAAATTTTTCCAAATTGTCAAGCCCAAATTAATAAATTTTTGTAACAACAATTTGTGGGTCAAATTTATATCAGAATTATAAATATAAAATTTTAACTTTTTACTAAATAAATATTACGTTACCTTCAATTCCCGATTGAGTTTATTGAGCTTTTTGTACAGCTGTCCGGCAGTCAGTTCCATGTCCGTTGTGACCAGTTCATGGAACAAGCCAACCTTCCAGGTGTTCCAAAGCCCCTCCCACTCGGACGTCAATTGCCACACTGTCTCCAGGTGGTCCAGATCCTAACAACAGGAGAGGAAATTTCAATTGAATAATTGAATGAAAGAAGGGCCAAACTCTGTCAAAACTGTTTTTGAGTTATTAAGAAAAAAGTAATATATTGAAAAGTTTTATAGACACAATGTTGTCATCTTCAGGGATCTTTAAAGGCAGTATACATCATTGGTAATATCAAAAATCAGAAATGTTCACAGATTTACCCCTAACTTACACAATATAAACATGATGACCATAGAAAACTTCCCCTGAAATGGTTTTGTCTGAAGTGCTATAGTCTTTGAGAAATGAGTAAAACAATTAGTTTTCGTCTCATGAGACGAAAATTCGATTCGCCCCAAAACCATTTCGCCCCCGGACCACTTCGCCCGAGTGCCATTTCGCCCCAAATAACTACGTCCAAACACTACATCGACCAAATGACACTTCGCCCCAAAACCACTTCATGCACAGGCCGTGGTTCAGGGCGAAATGGTTCAGGGCGAAATGGTTTTGGGGCGAAATGACTGCAAACCCCTTTTTGACCGTTTTCTCAAAAGTTAGACGAAGCACGGAGCTGGTTTTTGCTCAGGTTGGTTTTAATCATGTATATCTTCAATCACACAAGGGGATAAAACTATTTGTAACAATTTACCAATCATGTATACTATCTTTAAAGATGGGTTACATGATTGGAAAACCTTTAAAAACAGGAATAATAGCTGATCTATATTGAAGATGGCCAGTCCCCTGCGTATCTTGGGGAAGAACCCACAGAATCAACCAGGGACTGAACACTCAATCCACATATTGACCTGGATTGGACTCGAACCCCGGCCACTACACTGAACGTTCTGACATTACCTTATCAATCTGCTGTATTTCCTTTGAGGGTGGCTGATCTATCTTAAAGATGGCGAGTCCCCTGCGTATTTTGGCCTCTTGCTCTTTGAGTGTAGTGGCCTGATCTCGGATCTGTGTTACACTCTGCAGTGCCTCGTCACAGCCTAAACTGCTACTGAATGGTCCTAAATAGAAAACAAAGGATATATTGGAATCATCCTCTTCACATAAACATGCCTCTGTATGCACTATTTGCCAATATTAACCCAGCTAATTCTGCATAACCACCCCCAAGGCATACACACCGACTTGAGCCCAAGCCGGCAAGTTGAGAGACCAGCTCTGCCCTGGTAGTACTAACCCAGCTAATTCTGTATAACCACCCCTAAGGCACACACACCGACTTGAGCCCAAGCCAGCAAGTTGAGAGACCAGCTCTGCCCTGGTAGTACTGACCCAGCTAATTCTGTATAACCACCCCCAAGGCACACACACCGACTTGAGCCCAAGCCAGCAGGTTGAGAGACCAGCTCTGCCCTGGTAGTACTGACCCATCTAATTCTGTATAACCACCCCCAAGGCATACACACCGACTTGAGCCCAAGCCAGCAAGTTGAGAGACCAGCTCTGCCCTGGTAGTACTGACCCAGCTAATTCTGTATTACCACCCCAAGGCATACACACCGACTTGAGCCCAAGCCAGCAAGTTGAGAGACCAGCTCTGCCCTGGTAGTACTGACCCAGCTAATTCTGTATAACCACCCCCAAGGCATACACACCGACTTGAGCCCAAGCCAGCAAGTTGAGAGACCAGCTCTGCCCTGGTAGTACTGATCCAGCTAATTCTGCATAACCACCCCAAGGCATACACACCGACTTGAGACCAAGCCAGCAAGTTGAGAGACCAGCTCTGCCCTGGTAGTACTGACCCAGCTAATTCTGTATAACCACCCCCAAGGCATACACACCGACTTGAGACCAAGCCAGCAAGTTGAGAGACCAGCTCTGCCCTGGTAGTACTGACCCAGCTAATTCTGCATAACCACCCTAAGGCATACACACCGACTTGAGCCCAAGCCAGCAAGTTGAGAGACCAGCTCTGCCCTGGTAGTACTGACCCAGCTAATTCTGTATAACCACCCCCAAGGCATACACACCGACTTGAGCCCAAGCCAGCAAGTTGAGAGACCAGCTCTGCCCTGGTAGTACTGACCCAGCTAATTGTGTATAACCACCCTCAAGGCATACACACCGACTTGAGCCCAAGCCAGCAAGTTGAGAGACCAGCTCTGCCCTGGTAGTACTGACCCATCTAATTCTGTATAACCACCCCCAAGGCATACACACCGACTTGAGACCAAGCCAGCAAGTTGAGAGACCAGCTCTGCCCTGGTAGTACTGACCCAGCTAATTCTGTATAACCACCCCCAAGGCATACACACCGACTTGAGACCAAGCCAGCAAGTTGAGAGACCAGCTCTGCCCTGGTAGTACTGACCCAGCTAATTGTGTATAACCACCCCCAAGGCATACACACCGACTTGAGCCCAAGCCAGCAAGTTGAGAGACCAGCTCTGCCCTGGTAGTACTGACCCAGCTAATTCTGTATAACCACCCCCAAGGCATACACACCGACTTGAGACCAAGCCAGCAAGTTGAGAGACCATCTCTGCCCTGGTAGTACTGACCCAGCTAATTCTGTATAACCACCCCCAAGGCATACACACCGACTTGAGCCCAAGCCAGCAAGTTGAGAGACCAGCTCTGCCCTGGTAGTTACTGACCCAACGTCGCAATTACACGCAAAAATGCCTAATGTGAGTATGTGTGCGCGAAGAGTACGTTGCGCGCGTCATGGATACGCACTGTTCGATTTAACACAAAACACACAGTCCATGCACTGGAAAAAGCTGCATTCCAGCTATATGGCGGACGTGTACAGGGAAGGAGTCCTGGGAATGGTCTATAACTGGCATGAGCAATAGACTGGTTCCCGTACACATATTCCACACAGGAGGATATAAGGACAGGTAAAGGGCGCTTCATCTTGATCTGTAATTGGTCGTCTTTGCGCATGCGCATTGTGTTTTTTATATTTAAAAATTCTGCCAAGCCCTTTGCTTTAGGCAATGTACTTTATTTACAAAATTGGATATGTTCGACACGCACGGCCAAGTTACAAACGTCAATGCAAAATCTGCGCACTTACTAAAAATACATAAATAATAATAACCACGTGATGGGCAGAATTCTGCCTGTCATGGCTGCCCTTTACCGATCCCTATATTTTCGCAATTAGCGAACCTATCTATAGGGATCGGTAACCAATCTAGCATGAGCAATCGCTGCAATCATGTAAGCCCTATGGCTTCATGTGGCTCAGTACTACAGTCTCCTTGTATATTCCGTATTCCTCTTACCGTTACTGCTGAAATCTTCCAGTATACTAGCCACAGCCTTCTTGAATTCTTCCGATGAGTGAATGAGTCCCGTCTTGAATTTCTCCTTGTGTTTCTTCAACATGACGTCACTGTCTATCAGGCATTGCTGGAATGTCACCCATTCATTATCAAGCTCATCTAACATTGTACGTACCTGCGGAGTAAGTAACGATTACGTGAGCTTTCCACGTTAAAAAGGTTAGTTTTGCAACCAAGCACATATTTTTATTCAAAGGCCTGTACATTAGGAGTCTGTTTTTTGTGTCTAACATCTTGTATTTTGTAAATTTAGGAAACATTCTTTAAACGCCTTCTATTTCAAAGAGTGAGTACATAAAGTACAATTCGTAAAAAAAATGGTTTGAAGGCCATTTTAATGATACTGGCAAATTGCACACGTCGGGTGTAACGGGGGACACTAAAATGTCACACTTTTGGACCCCTGATTTATGGAAAGACCCATTTCTTATTGAACACAACATCGATTCTTTTCACCAAAACGTCAGAAAACGCCACAATGAAAACTGCTATATCAAAAGACTTATGTTTTTCTGCAATGAATTTCAAGCAAACTCACCCTACTTCAGAAATCGTTTAACAGTGTTTTATAGGATGCAAGTGGGGTGTTATGGCCGACCGGTCTAGTGCGTCGAACTCAAATTCCTGTGCCAAATATATAATGTGGGTTCGATTCCGGGCCGTGGCACTTGTGCTCTTGCGCAAGGCACTTAATCACACTTGCTCCATCCTTCGAAAGGGATGTAAAGCCGTTGGTCCTGTGTTAGGTAACGCACTTTAAAGATCCCAGAGCATTCTTCGTGAAAAGCAAGGCCGTTTCTAATTCAACTTTAATTTGATAGTTATTCGAATATCTATGTTAATATTGATCCCATTCCTGTAATTGGCGGTCCTTCCGCTGTTGGATGTGGTGAATAAATAAATAAATAAATAAAACGGAACATAAAAGTCTTACATCATCCGGTATAGCCACGTCATATTTATCCAAGATAGCAAACTGTTCATGTAGAGGCGGGAAGCGAGCTTCGATTTTGCTCAAGTCTGTCTGAAGTTGCTCCAGTAATGATAGGCTATCACCCAGCTCGTCAAGTGTTTGGGGAGGCTTGCTCAACCTGGGAGAAATACAATCAGATTCTATATAAGAGTAGCTATTATTATTATTGCTGAGGGCTCCGTCACCCATTCCTGGTTTTGCGTCCCGGTTGGCCCCTGTGCATCCCGGTGTCCCTTTGCTATGGTCTATCACAGTTTTGGCTCCAAACCGGGATGAATTTCTAATCTCACGATAAGGGCAAGTCCAATGCCCCAAGAAGCAATATGGGGCACTAGGGCTATGCTGGTGGCCCTAGGGTTCTAGTATAGACCATATCGAATAGCCGCCATTTCGTGGTGCACCTTTTGTTACTTAAACCGTTCAACAATGGAAGCACAATATGTGCAACCATGCATGTCCTCAAGGAACAAAGAAACTGCCACAAAAAATGGCGGCTATTAGATACAGTCTATAGGGTTTTGCTACAATTTTAATTTTTTCCTGGTTATCTCGGTAAAGTATTGCATGCAAAACTCCACCGGGACAGGTTGGTAAGGATTGCCTACGGGTCACTAGGTTTGAGTACAGTCTAATGCACCTATCAATTGTTCCCCCCCCCCCACCCCCCAGGCTACCCCACCTAAGAGGTGGGGATTGTAAATTTTTGTGTGACAAAATCCCCACCCCTGGGGCAACATTTAGGTGACAAAAATCCCCACCCTCGGGTGCAAAACATGCGCGTCTTGTATACAAATGCACAGAAAAAGGGGGTGGGGCAGCGCGGGGGGGATGGGGGGGGGAGGGAACAATTGATAGATGCATAACTAGGATTGACTAGGATTTACTACGAAGTCCAATAGTAGCGCTATCGGGACACAAACTGGAAATGTGTGACCTTAGACATTCTTTTCAACTTTTTTCAAGGATTTCTTTTACGACTTACTTTTCTTTGTTGCTGCACAAGAAGTGGTGTAGATCTTTGAGTTGCTGGCTAGCCATTTCCCCAAGTAACGTTGTAAACTTGTTCTCCCATTCATTGCAATGCCCAAGCAATGCAGTTTTCAGCGGGGAGCAGTCTAGCAACACAAAGTGTATGTTTAAGACTGTTTCCTCTTTTTGCACGTTGTTTGCGACTTCCGTGTACCTGGCAATGACCCAAAACAACAGAAAAATTAATGCCTATATAGAGGATTGTGCCAAAACTTTAAATGACTGTTTGACCGAAAAAACCTTACTCAAATGGACGATAGAAGTGGAATAATTCCACCCGAGTTGACATCTTTTTATGAGAAAACAATAATTGAAGGATGAATTTATATTTATTTATTTTTATTTATTTATTTATTTATTCAGCGGAAGAACAGCCAATTACAGGAATGGGATCAATTAACATAGATATTCGATATAACTATCAATTTCTAAGTTGAATTAGAAACGGCCAGAGACACCGGGGAATCCCTCCCCTTGCTCTTCACGAAAGAATGCTCTGGGATCTTTAAAGTGCGTTACATGTAACACACTGGACCAACGGCTTTACATCCCTTCCGAAGAACAGAACAAGTGTGATTAAGTGCCTTGCTCAAGAGCAAAAGTGCCACAACCTGTCGCGGCCCGGAATCGAACCCTATAGTACTGGCACAAGAACTTGAGTTCGACGCTCTAGACCGCTTGGCCATAACACCCCATAATATATTTATGTGCACTTGTATTTTTGCTTATACCGGTTGGCCGTCATGTGAACGAAACTAGACCCCCCCGACTTCTGGTATTATGGCTGTTTTCTGGGCATTAAAGCCAGGGAACCAGGTGGGAATCGAACCCACAACCTTGCGAGTGAGTGACCTAAACTGGCCGGCCACGGTACTTTACTTTGCAATATCAGCATCAAATGAAGCAAGCGGTGGGTTGAGTTTCTGGTATCTCCTGATGAAGGCGTCTTTGTTAACGCATTGATCCCAGTGGGAATCGAACTCACAACCTTGCGAGTCAGTGACCTAAACTGGCCGGCCACGGTACTTTACCTTGCAATATCAGCATCAAATGAAGCAACCGGTGGGTTGAGTTTCTGGTATCTCCTGATGAAGGCGTCTTTGTTAACTCATTGATCCCAGTGGGAATCGAACCCACAACCTTGCGAGTCAGTGACCTAAACTGGCCGGCCATGGTACTTTACCTTGCAATATCAGCATCAAATGAAGCAACCGGTGGGTTGAGTTTCTGGTATCTCCTGATGAAGGCGTCTTTGTTAACTCATTGATCCCAGTGGGAATCGAACCCACAACCTTGCGAGTCAGTGACCTAAACTGGCCGGCCATGGTACTTTACCTTGCAATATCAGCATCAAATGAAGCAACCGGTGGGTTGAGTTTCTGGTATCTCCTGATGAAGGCGTCTTTGTTAACTCATTGATCCCAGTGGGAATCGAACCCACAACCTTGCGAGTCAGTGACCTAAACTGGCCGGCCATGGTACTTTACCTTGCAATATCAGCATCAAATGAAGCAACCGGTGGGTTGAGTTTCTGGTATCTCCTGATGAAGGCGTCTTTGTTAACTCATTGATCCCAGTGGGAATCGAACTCACAACCTTGCGAGTCAGTGACCTAAACTGGCCGGCCACGGTACTTTACCTTGCAATATCAGCATCAAATGAAGCAACCGGTGGGTTGAGTTTCTGGTATCTCCTGATGAAGGCGTCTTTGTTAACGCATTGATCCCAGTGGGAATCGAACCCACAACCCTGCGAGTGAGTGTCCTAAACTGGCCGGCCACGGTACTTTACCTTGCAATATCAGCATCAAATGAAGCAACCGGTGGGTTGAGTTTCTGGTATCTCCTGATGAAGGCGTCTTTGTTATTACTCATTGATCCCAGTGGGAATCGAACTCACAACCCTGCGAGTGAGTGTCCTAAACTGGCCGGCCACGGTACTTTACCTTGCAATATCAGCATCAAATGAAGCAACCGGTGGGTTGAGTTTCTGGTATCTCCTGATGAAGGCGTCTTTGTTAACTCATTGATCCCAGTGGGAATCGAACTCACAACCTTGCGAGTCAGTGACCTAAAATGGCCGGCCACGGTACTTTACCTTGCAATATCAGCATCAAATGAAGCAACCGGTGGGTTGAGTTTCTGGTATCTCCTGATGAAGGCGTCTTTGTTGATCTCCCAAATCTCACGGTAACTGCCGAGAAAATATTTGATATGGGTCACTCCATAAAGTTGAGACATGGTGTCAATTCAACTAAATTTTCACCAAATATGTTTGCACTTACAAATCCCATACGTCAAACAGTACTAAAAAATGCCGGGGGTGCTATAAAAGCCAAAGTGACAGTGGCCAAATCTTCACGGTCCTACGTTTACTACAGCCGATTTCACGAAACTTTACGCAATTGCGCAAGTCCACTTACGCCATTACTTGCACAAAAATTTATGGCGAAAGTGGACTTGCGCAATTGCGTAAAGTTTCGTGAAATCGGCTGCTGGTATAGTGAGTTTGCCCTCTAGTTTTCTATGTATAATTCTATAGTCCTAAATCACCGAATGTAATGCACCTATCAATTGTTCCCCCCCCCCTCCCTCCACTCCCCCTCCCTCCACTCCCCCTCCCCCCCCCCCTCCCTCCCTCCACTCCTCCCTCCACTCCCCCTCCCTCCACTCCCCCTCCCCCCCCCCTCACGTTTTTCCTGCCCCAGGGTGGGGCATTTGATCCATGTATTTGTATACAAGAAGCGCATGTTTTGCACCCGAGGGTGGAAATTTTTGTCACCTAAATGTTGTGGGGCTTTTGTCACGAAAAAAGTTACAATCCCCACCTCTTAGGTAAGGTAGCCCGGGGGAGGGGGGAGTGATGATTGATAGGTGCATAATCTTACTTGTCCCATGTTCCTAGGTACGTCATGAGGTGCTGTGCGTTGGTCTGCATCCCAGCATCAATGCCTTTCTGTATCTTTTTGGTTTCATCATCTTTCTCAATCATGCTGTTGATTGACTGGACAAATATATGTTTTTATGTGCCGTTTTTTTGTATATTCCCAACAACAACAAAAACCAACACACAAAAAAACAAAAACAGTGTTTTAAAATTAATGCAATCTGACATAGTAACTAAAATCAAAGGACCTTTTGGTGAAACAGACAAAACTGTGTGTTTTGAGGCAGAATCTCGTATTAGGGTAATTTAAGTACCAAAAAATGATCATTGGAATATCGACGTCAGGAAAAACACAAAGATCTAAACATGGTCTTTCATTGAAAGATGGATTATGTTCCATTTAACTTGAAAACACCTTGTTGAACGGAACATTCCGTCTTTCAACTCATGAAAATATTTGCACCACTGAACACATAAACATTGATTATTTACGACCAATGCACACATACGCTGTTATATTGCACTCCAGTCAAACTTACAATGACAGAGCGTAAAATTTACAATCGATTGTCAGCACTTAACAATTTTAGGAGTTTTCAAGCCGTTTGCATTGGACTAAATTTTGAAAAATTAGCCATGATCTCCGTAGGTTTTGCCAAAATTAGTTGACTATAAACAACTAGATAAACAACTAGTCTTAGTTAGATCAGTGGATAAAATGATTTGATTGTAATCCGCCCCTGTAATAACTCTCTTATGTACCTCCTTTGTTGAGCGTCGTCTTGTCAGAAGATCTGGCAATCTCTGAATGACCGATATCGCTGCTGTGAGATGACTGCTTGTATTCATGACAATGGTGGCGAGTTTCTTCAGCGTGGGTGAAAACTCAACGGAATTCTGTTTGCAAAGAACATGTACAAGTGATTATTATTCATACCTCATACATATTCATGAGGAGAGCCCCATTCTTATTGGTCCATTTACCATCACATGTCACAGGTTATTTTTGCTTTTTACCAGCCCTGGGCCAATTTCAAAGCGCTGTTTAGCACAAAATTTGCTTAGCACAGAATTTATTTGGTTTATATAACAAAACCGGGTTGCCAGCCAAGATCGTATGAATGATGTGTATTTATTAATATTTTATAAAAACAAAATTTGACAAACAATTTTGGCTGGTAACCCGTTTTACCAAGCAAATAAATTCTGTGCTAAGCAAATTTGTGTGCTAAACAGCGCCATGAAATTGGCCGCGGGACATGTATTGTTCCTTTTTTATCAAGAGTAGCTGCGGGTTTTTTACCTACCTTAAAGAACCAGGGGTTCAACTCATCAAGTAAAATTTTGGGTCAATGCAAATGATACAATGGCCTTTAAAAGACCTCTGGATTTTTCATGACCCTACCTTCTCTCCAGCTAACACCACTTTGACCCTGAATAACGGGTTAGGCATGGTTTTTCCGTCCCCGTTAATGGCGCGTGACAGCTCCTGTAGTGACCATTTGACGTTGAGTCGAAACGCTTCCTCTACCATACGATCCATTTTCTCTGTGTAACGATGCCAGTTATTCTGAACCTGTCAATGCAAAATTCAGACAATAGGCAAGCATAACAGTATGGACCGTAAAATCCTGTGTATAAGGCACACCTGTGTGTAAGGCAAACCAACCACTGGGCAGATGCTCTACCAGCAGAGCTATAGGGCACATTGGTATACTCCCTCATGTTATCCCCAAGACATCCGACTCACCGGACAGATGCTCTACCAGCAGAGCTATAGGGCACATTGGTATACTCCCTCAGGTTATCCCCAAGACATCCGACTCACCGGACAGATGCTCTACCAGCAGAGCTATAGGGCACAGTGTTATACTCCCTCAGGTTTTTCCCCAGGTCCTCTGACACACCAGGAAGATGCTCTAGCAGCTGAGGTATAATGCACAGTGGTATACTCCCTCAGGTTTGCCCTATGAACCCAATTTTTCTCTCAGTGTGGTATGGGAGCACAACTGAGCAAAGTAAAGAATGCTGCTAAATCATGTCATGAAACGAGCCCTATAATCACGCTGAGCTATATTACCTCCTGCCCATCCAGTCTGAAGACCTCATACGTCCGTTTCATGGTGTGTACAATATCTTCATGAATCATTTTCAGTCTCCTTTGAGCGTTAGCACGATGCCTGATTTGTTCCTCCTCGAACTCCAGACCTTCGTAAACCTTCTTGCCGTCAATGTGTACCAGGAGGTTCTCGCTGATGCGCTTGCAGTTGCGCGAGATGGTCAAGTTGGCGATTTTGTAATCGTCGACGATCGTCTGCACCTGTTTCGCAAAAAGAAAAAGAAAAAACCCTCATATATTCAAGGATATCGTCAAAAAAACACTGATGTTTTGTAAACTAATCCATAAAATAGTGCAGTGATCACACCAACCTTTTTGCTTCCACAACCAAATTGAAGATTGCAAATTTCTTGTTTTCTCCCCACGTATACTATTTTATATAATTGTTAGGTCAGAACGAAATTCATTCTGAACACGCTCCTTTAAGCTAACACGGTACCTTGCTTGCATATTGTCTGCACTCCCCGATGAAGAAGTCCGATATCCCTTTGGAAGCCCATGTCAGCTTGGTAAGACCTGGATGGATCTTCTTGTCAAGGTGTCGGATCCTTTCCCTAAAGAGACCTCGTTCTTCTACGGACAGGGCGGCGATAATCCTGCAAGAAACATCAAGACAGACATACTACTCAAGAGTTGCACCGTAAACTGGTCACCGATTTTTAAAAAACAAAATTCATGTGCATTTTCTGAATAGTGTAGAATATCTAAGATAATTTACGGCCAGTTAGACATGTCTCAGTATAATAGTTTTTGACACAAATGTGGACTAATGTCCATGAGTTAGGGAAATCTGGATACAGTGATAACTTGGCTCCACTGGGGTTTGAACCGCGGACCTTCTGCTTAACGAGCATACACCCTACCAATTGAGCTATGAAGCCAACTGGTAGTCTCGAAACACGGTATTGCAGTTGTTCCTCACTGATTGGGATTGGCTATCACGTGAGCTTTAGCTTCAGTCACATCGAAGCCGGCGTGTTCCCGGTGACCCACGGAGAGCCACGGTGCCGAGACGGTGTCGTCCCGGAGCATCACGGTGTCACGGCGCCTCACGGCGCTTCACGGCGAGTCACGGTAGTTTAAAGCATGTTTAAAAATTATTTTTTGGCCCACGGCGTGCCACGTTTCATCACGGCTTATTACGGAGTGCCAAGGTGTCAAGACGGCGTGGCCCCGATCGACCACGGTTCGTCACGGTTCTCACGCCGTGGCTCGCCGTGACTCGCCGGGAGCCCTATGTGACTGTAGCTTTAGCAAGCCCTACAGAGTGATAAACCCTTCAATGAGATAACTGCCCCTCAGAGATCACTTACGATACGACCCAAACCCGATAAGACCAAAATCCCAGAGTACTTTTTACTCTGAACAGAAATGAAACTGCACGGTGATTAGACTGCCGGCCGTGACTCACTATCTCTGTACGTGTTTTAACATGTTTTGACCCTGTATTTGAAACTTCATATCCAGGGGCGTGTTCAATAGCACAATACGTATACCGGCATTGGCCTTACCGGCATACCGAGAACGTTGAATGCAACCGAACGCACGGTATTCCCAATACGTATTGCATCCTAACAATCCCAACTTGAACGTGGTACGCTTTCCATACCAAGATGGCAGACGGAAAAATTGCAGCTACGACCTCGGGGTTTCAAGTTAATATTTTGCTTCAACATTAGAATTTCAAAGTGTTTATTTTTTGACTGTGGAAGACCACCGCCAGCAGAGTCAGCAGCTTTGATTTGCAATTTAATTATCAGAATCTTCGCGTTTAGCGTGCAGCTGTAGTGCTTTGCAAACCGCGTTGTCTACAGTAGCCATGTTTGATCATACATTTTGGGATGCAGTCGTTCAACAAGCCGTTTCGGGTGCAGCATACCGACGCTGCCATACGTATTGCGGTATTGTGCTGTTGAACACGTCCCTGGACGCGATATTTTTTTCCGTACCGCTGTTTAGCGAACATTGCTTCTGATTGGTTTAACCCCTATGCATATGTTGCATACTGATGTGTTTTGTCGATAACTACCTCAACATAACCTCACACCATACCACACTTTTTCCTCAATTAATAGTGAAAAAAATTAATACGACTCAAAGGAGATTCGAACCTGCAATCTCTCGATTGATAGTACTACGTCTTAACCATTAGACTACCAAACGACTCGACAAACCCTTAAATTTTCTTTCTTATATCCTTTTATTTAATAACTCTTGAAGGCGCTATATAGAAAATATGAATATTCATTTACAGTGCACCAATCAGACACCTCGATGAAGCCCCATAGCGAATATGTGGTACAGAAAAAAATATCGCTCCCTGGACTCTGTCCACTATGCAATATACCTGGGCTGTAGCAGCAACCTACCTGTTGTAGTCACGTACCACCAAGAGTACATTTTCCCTCAGGTTCCTCAGTTCTTCTCGCTTGAGATAGACTTCGGTGGCGTAATGTGGAATCTCAAACATTAACTTCTCCCAGTATTGAATCTCATTGAACAACTTCAGCAAGATCCTACAGTGGCAATATGAGGCAACATCAAAAACAGACTGAGCATGTTTTTATTTTTACTTAAACTGAAGTGTATTTGGTATTCAAGCGCTCGTAGCTAAGTATTTTGCTTAACTTTGAGAAAGCAGATCTAGAGTAGGATATTTGAGCATATTACCGTATACGTACACCTCACACACACTGTATGCAATTTTGGCTGGTTTCGTTTTGGTGTTTTGTGTAAAAGTATGCTGATGAGAAGATGCAGGTTATGCGCATCCCGCGCAGTATTTGATTGGCTGTTTATGGAGTTCTGTGCCTTGCGTAAATTTGTGATGTCACAATTTGTCTTAGTGTTTTACTAACTAAAGTAAAAATCTAAGGAAACGTTTGAGGTAAGTAATTTTCTTAGCCAAGCTAAATACTAAGTAAAGTTTTGATCTAATACCGCCCATCAATATCTAATCACTAGATGCAGCAATGCCCTCTAAATTTGAAGCCACCGTCCGCCATCTTAGTACTCCAAATACAATGCCTTACCTATAGACTGATCATACTGTCTTTACTAATCTAAATGTGTTAAATGGAATGCAAGTGATCGCATGGACCGGGTAGCAGTCTAGGCAAAGCATTGTATTGGGAGTACTATGGCGGCTGGTGTGTGGCTTCAATTCTCGTATAGCCAGCTGCTATTGCATACTGAATCCAGTATATAAAGATCAGTGATACCGCCCCATGTGCCAATATCTACCTGTCAAAGTTGACATCGAGCATAGCTGGTTTTTCAGCGCTTCTACACATCAGCGGGACGTCCAGTAACTTCATGCAGTCCTTATCTACAGTAGCAGCCCACTCATTGAATGTCTTGCGAATGAACTCGTCTAAGGCTGTGCTCAGCTGGTTGTATTGGGTGCGGGTTTCAGCACCTGTGCCTATGTGAGGCAGGAAATAGGCCTTGTCCAACACCTGTTGAAGGAACAAGTCAGTTTTAAAGGGCCCCTGAAATGGTGTTTTTATCAATGAAATCTGTGCTATGGAACTAGTCCATTAACTTACAATCATAAAAACCCTACTTGGGAGTTGTTTGGGGGGTTAAAATCAAGGTTTTTTAATTTTATGCTAATGCAAATTTACATATGCATGAGCAAAGTGGTGATGTCACATTAGGAAAACACAGGAAAATCTCATTCAACTGTGCACAAAAGTTTCCACAATTTTCTCCAATTAGCTAAAACTTTTGTAACCTATGATGGTTTAGGTTTGTTTTACATGTTGCCTGTTGTAAACCATTAAAAAACTAAGGCTGGAAACTGCAGCATTTTTCCACAATTCCAGTTTGAAGTCTTGTTTTTTTCTTTGCTTTTCTGCTGTGTGTTCCTAACGTGACATGCCCCAAACAGCGCCCTCTTTCTGTGAGTTTATGTGAAGAAATTTTGAAAGTTGAAAAATGCCACTTTTTATTCATGGGGCATCAAAATGAACAGTAGTATTGTCTTTCTACACAAGTAATCCTTCATATGCAGCAAAAACTGTGCATAAAGTTATTGAGCATTTCAGGGGCCCTTTAAGGTCAGCTAAGTATCAAGCCTTATCCCCAAACATGTTTCAGGACTTGAGATTAACCAGGGCCACAGGCCTCATGCACTGCCGAGTTGGCCCCAATGCCCCCATCCTGAGATCTTACGACGTTACAATGCCCATAGGAAATCCACACAAATCTGTGAAGTAAACACACGCCCCATTTTGATGTAATTTAATCCATTTGGTAATACCTTCATTGATCGGTCAATGCGATTCTTGAGGGAGCGTGCCCAGTGCGCCTGTCCAACATATTTCGGCAGGAGAGGTCCGAGATTTGGGTTCTTTTTGGTTAGTTCCTTCTTGACTGCGTTGAGTTCATCGTTGAATAACGAGTACACTTCAACCGTCTTCTTGTCGATTGATCGTCTGATTGCCTGTATGAGGGAAATTAGCATTTAAACCTTGTATACAGGATTTTCAATGTTTCAACATTTTAACCAACCATTGTTTTTCAATGCATCCAGATTTGTATCAAATTAATTCACCCCGGCAGTCCCTGGGTCACTATCCCTATAAAAAAAATAATAAAAAATCACTCATTCATATTTTTAATCAATCATTAAGACCGGTTTATACTTGATGCGAAAAGCGAACGCGAAATTTGACGTCACAACCATATTTTTACACCGCGAGTTTGTAAAAATCTGCGCAAGTGTTCACTACGAAATGTTTGACGTCAGATTTACGTCAGTTTTGCATTCACTTCCGCGTGAAGTATAAACGGGGCTTTAGACCGAAAAACCTTACTGAAGTAGAAAATAGAAGTGATTCCAACTGTTAAATGTAATGATACCACTCAAGATGATATTGGTCTCAAATGCCGTCATTACGACGTTCTGACGCGATGACCGTTACCCACCTCACGCGATGACAGATGTTGAAATGCGTCCAGTAATTCCGTGCCTTGGTCCACCGTGTTGATGGTCTCAAACGCCGTGATTATGACGTTCTGACGCGATGATCACGTTAGGTTATGACCGTTACTCACCTCACGCGATGACAGATGTTGGAATGCATCCAGTAACTCCGTGCCTTGGTCCACCGTGTTGATGGTCTCAAACGCCGTCATTACGACGTTCTGACGCGATGATCACGTTAGGTTATGACCGTTACTCACCTCACGCGATGACAGATGTTGGAATGCATCCAGTAATTCCGTGCCTTGGTCCACCGTGTTGATGGTCTCAAACGCCGTCATTACGACGTTCTGACGCGATGATCACGTTAGGTTATGACCGTTACTCACCTCACGCGATGACAGATGTTGGAATGCGTCCAGTAATTCCGTGCCTTGGTCCACCGTGTTGATGGTCTCAAACGCCGTCATGATGACATTCTGCATCATCACTTCTAGGTCTTTGATGCCTGTACGAAACCTGGGAGATAAGGAATTGATAAACACGTATAATGGCAGCTACAATCATGTAAGTATAGTACAGTGGTCCTCAACAGTTACATCACACCGACTCACAGCTGCATAGATAGACTTTCAAGTTTCAATGCATAGTTCCGACCTGTCAATCAACCGAACCCGCCGACCAATCACAACAGAGCTAGCTGACATCGCCCACATAGGTCAAAGTGCATTGCCTCACAGCAACATCACGCCATTTTCTGCCCCATACAATTTGTACAGTGTTGTCTGCGATGATCCGGGTGAATTTTTGGTTTCAAGGCCGGTCGTTTCATTGTTCAAAGGTATGAAAGCACAGTGCATGTAAAGTCGTACGCGGCCCTCGACCCCCCTCTTCCCTTCCTACGCTTTGTAGTTCCGTAAAAATGTTGACATCTCATGTGTCAACTTTTCAAGCTAAGACTAAGACATCTCAAGCTAAGACTAAGACATCTCATGTGTCAACATTTTAGTGGGTTATATTTCTTGTTCATTGTGTAACAATATTGTATAAGTTGCACTTGTTTAGCATAATGCAGGGGTCGAAATTAGCACTGGTCCTGTGGTCCGAGACCAGTAAAAAATAAGAAGGACCACTAGATCTGTCAAAAGTGAAAACATTTGCTGACTCATGGAAACATTCCCCGATGCCTAATCCACAGTAAACATTTTTTACTCAATGCGAAAAATTCCTGGTTACCCCAAACAATTCCTGATTGCTTTAGACATTTTCAGATAACTTAATTTCTTTCTCCGATCTCTCCGGACATGCCCCAGTGTTGGATAAAAAAGCAATCCCATCCATTCTGCACTCAATGACCTTAAACTAAAAAGTGTTTCAGTATATCTCGGTGCTATTTTGAAAAGCACCGGTGGACCACCAAGTTTTCAGCAGGACCAGTAGTTAGAGTTCTCTAATCTACTGGTCAGCATGAAATTCAGGTTAATTTTGACCCCTGATAACGTCTTTTGTTTCTTGGGTATACTCTTCCTATAAGCAAATAAAATTCTAACCTGTTGTAATCATCGTGCCACGTGGTCGCCTTAACGTCTAAGATGGTCTTCCGGACTCCACTAAGCACGGCCAAGTTCTTCTCAAAGGCACTTTCAATCTCCAGCAGACTGCGGGTTATCTCAGGCCCCCTCTGACCCGCGAAGGATGGCAACGGTGTCTTGTTACCATCTTCCCAACGTGCAAAGTGGATCTGGCACTCGCATACCTGTAGGGGTGGCGGTCACATGACCAAATCATCAGTCAACAGATTGTTTAATATTATACAAATAATTAGGGAATAAAAGTGGGTTAGGCCGATCTTGCAGCTCGGGTCATTATCAGCGTCCAGGCCCTTAGCCAGTTTTAAACGTAGTTTAAAACCGGTCAAACCCAATTTTATTCTCATTTATAAAAAATTACTGTAAATCAGTAAAATTCACTGAAATTCTTCGACAGTAAGCTTGCCGTTCTTGCCATATTTTTGCATTGCACTTTCCTACATGCATCGTGTCGTTCAAACTGCTTTGCGTCGAGTTGTTCTTGTTCGATCGCGCGCATTATACGTATTGCAGGCGTGTTGATAGTTAAAGGGTGCTGCGTAGCACTGTGAAATGACAAACAGACTTGATTTAAAGTTACAAACAGAGCTCACTATGTACAAAATCCCGAGGGGTTGTGCTTGCGCAACTTTTTATTGCGTAAGCTGCGCAACATTCCTGCGTTAATTACACGCAAGCCTTGGGGGCTTATGGCATTTTCAAAAGTTGCGCAAGCTGCGCAATGTTTCATGAAATCGGCTGCAGGCACTTTATTTTTGTCAGTGCGTATAATTTGCTTTCAGGGTGGGGATGAGGGGGTGGGAGGGGCCATTTCCCAACACCACAGCCTACGGGCATGCTATCAATTTGAGCCCAGGTACCTACCTCCAGTAAATCCTTGCAACGTTGCACAAAGGCATCAACCTGAGCAAAGATACTGCTCTGGTCTAGCACCCAGCCTTCTGAAGATAACTTGTGATGCATCTGTCGAACCTGCAACAAGTAGACCAACAATAGTTAACACCATAAAAACCTGCGTTTCATTTCAATGGTGATTAGGCACCATATCAACATTTCTGGAATTGCTCAGAAATGAGTTGAATCAGTGCTAAGCAAAGTCAGTACACTTGTGCTTATAACACTTACGTTGGAGTATGTTTCCTTCCAAGCTCTACAACACTCAATACTCTGGTCCAGGCTTCTCATGGAGGACGCCACATAGCCATCAAACAACTTCTCCAGGGAGATTTCCTTGCAGCATCGATGGATAATCTCATTGCTTACCTGACAAATAAAGCAAATGTGGGGTGTTATGGCCGAGCAGTCTAGTGCGTCGAACTCAAGTTCCTGCCAGTACTAGAATGTGGGTTTGATTCCGGGTCGCGACAGGTTGTGACACTTGTGCTCTTGAGCAAGGCACTTAATCACACTTTCTCCATCCTTCGGAAGGGATGTAAAGCCGTCGGTCCGGTGTGTTAGGTAAGGTAACACACTTTAAAGATCCCAGAGCATTTCTTCATGAAGAGAAGGGGAGGGATTCCCCGATGCCTCTGGCCATACCTAATTCATCATGGGTTTCCTCACGCTTGCTGCAATGGGCACTTTTGAGGAATCCTTGGTTTCAGTACAAGAAATAAATAATAATAATAATAATATAAAAATAAAGTAAGCTTGATAACGTTGCAAGAAGTGCAAAGCCCGTTGCCTGTCATGCAACTTCTGATTTCAGATTTCTGGTTGCTTAAGTCATAAAATGGTATTAGCCTTTTGCAGTGTTATAGTACTCGGAATCTCTTCAGTTTTCGGAAAGACCCTCAGAATCATGTATAAGTGTATTTCAAGCCCAAAATAGCCAAACAAAGCCTGTGTGTTCCTTTAATATGCTTATGCTACGATGTGTTTATCATAACAAAAAATCCTTCAAGAATTCAGTTTTTTTTTGTTCCTCAACAGTGCAAGGGTGGTGACAGAAATTCATATCAGACTACTTTTTTGTTTTAAATTGAGGAACTTTGGGAAATACTCGGAGAAAAAGGTGTTAATGAATGACAAGAAAAGTATGACTTTAACAAATGCATTATAAAAATCGGTGGAAAGTTTATAATCAGTAACAAAGGAATGAACCCCACTACTGATATTAACCTTCGTTCGAGGTGCCACACCCAAAACGCACGTCTTTAAAGGCCCAGTGTATCATTTGGAATGACCCCAAAAAGTAATCAACGAGTTTACAGGGGAAAAGTTCTGAAAGTAAAGATTGAATTAATAGCAATTATCCAATGAAAGGTTTTCGCTCAAAATAATATAATTTTACCAGAAAATAATCCGTAAAGATTAGATCGTTTGCAAATGATTTACTTATTTTTGGTTCGCATCTACGCTGTCCAAAATGCATGGACGCTGTGTACTCCGTGTGCGTGTTCCAACGCGATGCACTTTTATGGATCGCTCGCACACACAGTATGTGCGCCACAGAGTGCATGACGCAAGCCACATAGTACCCGATCAACTGAGAACAAATATTTGAAACACCCCGCCAAGACCAGGAAAATGCATATGGATTTTCATGGTTTTTTTAAACGTGGTACATTTGACAAAGCTGAAATTTCTTCGGATGAGTTTGTTGATGTCTTTCTTTTGATTTATAATGGTTTTATTCACAGAATCGCTAAAAAACAAATCATCTACAGGGCCTTTAAGAGCCTAAAATTACTGAAATGTGCTTACTAAATATGCCATGATAATAATCATAGTAATCATAGTATAAGAGTCCAACCTTTCTGAAGAGGCTAGTGAGCCTTTCTCTGCTCTTGTAATGCTTAGAGTTGACCCAAATCATCCTGATCAAGTTAATAATCTTCGTCAGCATGGGTGGGATGTCAGCAGGCTTGGCCTTGGACAGCTGCTCGCACGGTTCCTTCAACGTCGACAAGAATTTTAGGTTGCTCTGGGCCTGTTCGGACCCATCCTGATCATAGTAAAGACAATCGTAAACTTGTTGAACTTAGATGCATTTTTAAAATTTGAATTGAGTTGAACTGAGTGGACCACAACTTGAACCACACTGCTAAAAAAAAAAAGACTCAAATAAAATTTTCCCAAAATTTCTAAATGTTTCTTGGTCTTGATTTTTTTTCGTGGTTCCTACGGTAAATTATATAATGAGGCATATTTGATGAGTGATCAACATATACTCAATACAAATGTGGACAAATGTCCATGAGTTTGGGAAATCTCGATGCAGTGAAAAACAACTTAGCTCCACTGGGACTTGAACCGCAGACCTTCTGCTTAACCTGCAGTCGCCCTACCAATTGAGTTATGAAGCCAACCTGTGGTCTCGAATCACGGTAGTGCGGTTGTTCCTCACTGATTGGGATTGGCTATCACGTGAGCTTAGCAAGCCCTACAGAGAGATAATTACCCCTCCCAGAGATCACCTAAGAAATGCCCCAAACCCCTGCCCGGCTTGCCCCAATTTTTAAGTATAGATAAGTGTTTATTTTTTAGGGATTGTGACCCAAAAACCAAACTCATTAGATATGTCTAATACGCTCTATATGCGCAACTACATGCATTCCGACACACTGCTGCATAAACACATAGGGAACATCCTAAGTCCGTATATAAGTCCGTGGTTAGAGGTCATTGCAGTTACCCGTCATGTTAACGGTCACCAAACCTAAGTTTGAATATTACCTGAATTTGTTTGGCCAATTTTCTAAACGAAGCCACATAAGATGACTTTGAGAGTTCCAGTATGTTTTGGATTCTCTGCACGCCTTCCTTGCTCAGCTGTTCACTGATTCCGGACAGGTCCATGCAACGATTGTGCCAAAACGCGATCTCCTCTAAGGGACCGGAGTTCTCCGATGTCTCGATCGCGTCCTGGGATGCGAGAACTTCTTTGATTTGACGAGTCCAGTGGACCATAGCAGCTTTAGAAAAACATTAACCAAAATATTAAATCCCCATTACATCATTTCCAGTTACCCGAAATTTTACTTCACGAGTTGACAAGAAAAACCATAATAAATGTGTTGACGGACAGGTTATGAGCGTATTTTGGAAATTTGTACACGGGTTTTTAGAAAGGCATGTTGTTGCACTATTTGTAACCCTTTTTGGGCCTAAGTTATCTCTTCAGAACAACAAACTTATTTCTTATATTTTGAGACCAGACAAAGGTACTTTCTGGAAAGTATGGTCTGTCACTATGAACATCTAACAATGGAAATTGGGCACACACCATTGTTACTAACAATGGGGTTACAATGAACATGTACATGTTTTTGCTCATAGTGTGTGCTGCCAAAATGCCCCCCTTTACCGTGAAAAGACTCATGTGTGAAATACTGCTTGCGAGCTTTCAACCCATGTTAACCCCGAGATTTATGTACATTTAGTGTGAGAAGCCAATACGAAGATATACCCAACAAAGTACAAAACACAAAATTAAGCAAATAAGACCAACTTACTTTCTAAACGTTGAACGAGGTCCTTGTTTTTGGCTGCTACTTCTGGGGGGATATTAAGCCCTTCGCTTGGTATGTACAGTACGGTGTGGCCTTGGATCTTGTAATGTGTGTCTGTTAGACTCGCCATAAAACGGTGTAGCTGGGCTGAAAAGTCATTCTTGATACCTGATGGGGGTTGCTGAGGAAAATTATCTTGGACTTTTGTAATTTTGTCCTGATGCATTACATTTTACTTGAATCGGCGCTGTTTGCCGTATTTTCATACCGGCAAACATCAATTATCACCGGGTGTGCAGCCGTCGTTCAAAAACCTCGACGAAACATGACAGAAACGACATCGAAAGATATGAATGACATGGTTGGATACAGCAATTTGTTCAACCTTGATTTCCATAAAAACTGGTATGCTTATTTGGTCCCGACAGCAATTTTAAAGCATATCTTCTGTCGATGGAAAGACATCGTGGCCACCGCTGCTGTATGATTTTTTCCAGACATTCATCGCGCGCACGCAATGCCAAATTGAATGAAGGTGCGCAACATGATGTACTATGTAGATGAATTCTGCGTATTCTAAACACTCATAAACCAACACACACTGCCCATTTATCTGAGCGCACACATATGTCAACAAATAAAAGTATTTGGCGCATGCGCAAACCGTGACACAGCCCCTTTAAAATGAACAGTAATAATGTTTTCCGATACAAATCCCTCAGGTGCAGCAAGACAGTGCATAGCATTTCATGAGCTCTTTAATAATAAAACAATTTAACTAAAATTAAACAAATAAAACCCTTATAGACCGTATCGAATAGCTGCCATCTTGTAGGGCAGTTCCTTTGTTCTTTGATGACATCCATGGTTGCACATTTTGTGCTTACATTGATGACCAATTTAAATGTCAAAAGTTGCCCTACAAGATGACTGCTATTTTATAATTGATAAGGATACTATCAGGCCACGCCGTATTCTCAAAGAATAGCGGAGCGTAGATACTCTGCATCAGCGCCAACAAGCTTTCGATGTGACTGGTCCGGACGGTACCATATTGCACTTCATTATCAACATTCGAAGAGTTCAGTACAACGCTTTCACTGCGTATAAAGTAGCACAACTCGTCCACGCTCATGGACGGTATTTTATTGTCTAACGTCAGGCCCATCTGTGGATCGATGTAAATGACCAGGATTCGAGACGGGCTGCCGGGCCTGAAGAAGTCTTCGATAGAATCGTGATGGTCTGGTGTCCACATTTCGCGTCTTAGACCGCTCAGAATGACGTGCTCTTTCACAAATTTTACCTGAAAAAATTTTGAACACAACCACTTCTTATATAATTAACTTTTTACCATTAAATTATCCAATCAAATTAGGGGGCGTCCAAAGTTATCAACATTTTCCCAGTTCTACAGAGCATAGTATTTTTCAAGACCCCCCTCCATCCCCCAAAAATACTACTTATCAACTTTTTTTGTCACTACCATGAAATGTCAACATTTTAAAGTGCATGTAAAGTCCAGGGGTGCGAGTGAAGAACCAAAACAAATCTTTAAAAATCTGAAACTGCAATCGTGAAGCTGAAATTGCGAGTGCGAAGCCCGAAACCCTAACGGCGTGGGGCCCGAAGCCCGCTTAAGTTGCACCGACATATTGATGAATTAATGTCCCCAGTTGGTGCATTTTATGGATTCGAGAATGGAATTTTGTACTGAATGCTGGCTTGCACATGGCGTGCTAGCGAGTGGCAAGTACCGTACTGTAGAAAAAAAGCGGAATATAAAATCAACGCTTACACATAGAGGGAAAAAAGCTGAAATTAAATTTCACACCCCTGAAGAAAAAACTTCCCTAGGGTCGGAATGTGAGGCCACTTATTGTACAGTGCGATCTTACAAAGTTAACAGGTTCCGGCGTTTTCGTCTTTGGCGCTGTTGTAAGTGTATCACTTTCTGTGCCATGTTCATCCTCCTGTATGTGGCTGACGTCAATGCCATTTGGCACGAGGTCCCCATTGACATGTGGAGATTGTGCTACATCTATCAAGAAAACACAAGAAAAAAGAAAACATTTTTGATTATCCCTTGAGCATGAACGAAACATGGAATAATGCAATCTGTGATAAAAACAATAAATGCAATCTGTGTCAAGTGCCTGCCTCCTACATACCCCCTCCTCCCCCCCAACCCCCTCCTCCCCCAACCCCCTCCTCCCCCCTCCCCCTCCTCCCCCCACCCCCCTCCTCCCCGATCAAGGCGCTAACTTACTTTCACTTTATCCACGCTCAATGCTCTTCAGGTGTTTTTGTGCCTTTGCACAGTGAATGTATTCCAACAATTGAATACAAGGCTAGCTACATTACAATGTAGATAGCCACAAGTTTAGGGCCAATGATTTTCCGTTTCAGAAAAGGGCAAATTCCGTTTTTGAAAAACATGAATTCCGTTTCAGACAAAATAAATTCCGTTTCATGTTCTTTAATAGATAAAAGGTTGTTAATGCCCAGGGAGTCGATTATAAACATAAATTTTGTATACGATGCACTGCTGACCTCTTAAAATGTTAATTTGAATTGAAAAGTTTACTTGTTCTACACTGTGATCACAGAATTTGCAGAAAAGAATATTTCCATCTGCATACAAATCGCCACTGAACTGCTTTGCCCGCGCAGATGCAGACAAATTCACAAGTGGTGCAGCTTTCCTTTTTTTTGAAGCCAGCATTGTGATATCTTTTCTCAATTGTAAAAACTTTCGTTAAACTTTTTAACGGAATTATATTGAGATGCAGATCGTAATTTTTTTTTTTAAATCAACGGCCGATTCAGTTCCGATTCAACAAAATGTTGAAGGTTTATGGTTGATTTTAGACCTTTCCGAGATGAAAAATCAATGTGTGTGTTCATATAGAGCGTAGGTAAGCTAGTTTGAGTATAATTGTTGATAACAGGGAGGGAGAAAATGCAATTTGGGTGAAAACAAATGTAAAGATCGTGCCGTGAATGTGATGATTTTGCCCTGTCAAGTTAGCTTGATCAATTTCAATAGGTTTGGCCTTAATAACATGAAAAAAACCTACGTTTTTGTCACAATATTTACTTTTTTTTTTTTTTTTTTTTAAAACTAAAATCCCGTTTTCCGTTTCAAAGGGCAGATTCCGCGAATTCCGTCCGTTTTCCGCGATCGCGGAAAATCATTGGCCCTACAAGTTAACATATAATTTTGACTATTAACCCATTTTTAGCAAACTAATTTTAGATTAAGCAATTGTTTGGCTATTAAACACCTTTATGAGATTGGCACACATACCTGTACCTGTATGCTCATCCTGGTTAATCTTACTGGCTTCGGGACTACTGTTATTGCGCTGGTTCTCAACATCTAGTGGCACTGTTGAGTTACCATTCACTAATATCTGGTTTGGCTCATCCATGCTGCTCATATTGGCTTACATGTACTTCTTCCAAAAGGCACAATGGAAAAAATCTTTCAAAATAGGTCCTAAATGTGAATATAGAAAAGAAATACACGTATAGATATTTAGTCTGAGTAACTTGTACCCAGGGAATTAAGATTTAATGGAATTCTGATTTATTATTTGGGTTTGACCAGTCTTAAACATACGTTTAAAACCGGCTAGGGGCCTGGACGAGTGATAATGACCCGAGCCGCAAGACTGGCCAAACCCACTTTTATTTCCATTCAGTAAAACTCACCAAATTTGCTTGCCGTTTTGCCATATTCTGCATTGTATTTTTGTATGCATCGCGAGTTCTCATAAACTGTAAGCTGTGCGTCGAGTTGTTTTTGTTTGATCGCGCGCGCTACGCGTAATGCAGGCGTGTTGTACGCGCACGCACACGATGGGGGTACTTTTAGAAGGCTAAAAGTGATTTTCTGACGTTTACATTGGGACGTGATGAATTACAATTTTTTTTGTAAATGGCGCCATATTGGCCAAGCTGCATCCAAGATGGCGCCTGTTTACGAATCTCAAAATTTCACCTTACAGTCAAAATTAAACATTAAAAAACATACCATGGAAGTCCCTGGAATCTCCAGAATTCTGCATAGTGGCAAGTGCCCAGTGGTCGCTCGTCCAACGTAATTTTAACGTAACGGAACAGCCAAATTATACGGTGCATGAATCACGTACGATCCGCAACTGCTAAGATAGCCTGCCCTCGGCTCTTGTTCTTGTGGTCATCTCATTGTATGACGTCACTGCTATATGCAGGGGTGGGGCAGCCCGGGAGCTAGGGAAGGGGTGGGGGACCCAATAAACCCTTTCACGGTTATCGACGCCCTCTTGTTCACGGGGCACTTCGAACACTCGTTGCCGTGTGCGTGCGCGGATCGTACCTAATGCACAGTGACCTAACAATGCATTCGTTTACGATCCGCGCACGCACACAGTCACAGCAACGCGTGTTCGAACTGCCCCGTGAACAATGCCATGGCGTCGATAACCTGATAACCGTGAAAGCCAAGGTTTATTGATGATTGATAGGTGCATAAGATATACTTCCCACTTGCACTTCTGTCGGAAATGTTGCATGTGAGATAAATAAATGATAAAATTACTGCATAAAATAAAGTAATGCACAAAATTAAGGCGCGAGCAGTCCGTACGTAGGCCTAAGCATGGTAAGCTCGACAACATAGCGAGCGGTGCGCTGCATGCGCGCGTGAACGGTTATCTTGTGGGATGTCAGTCAAGTCGACCGAATACCAACTCGACTCGTACCAACTCGACCGGGAAAAAAATCGATCGTCAACCAACTCGACCGCGTACCAACTCGACCGCAAACCAACTCGACCATACAAATGCAAAACAGGAGATGCCGTGTCGCGTCGCTGGATTCGGCCGTTGAATGTCGGCTTGCTCGCGTTTCACATGTTTGTTGTTCCGAATACACGTTCTGTTTTCCTGACGCTGCCTGTCTCCGTGTCCATTTATTTCACAAACCCAACAATGGGCAAACAGTCATGACAGTAGAGCCTAGAGGCGCACGGTCGAGTTGGTACGCGGTCGAGTTGGTTCGCGGTCGAGTTGGATCGCGGTCGAGTTGGTACGAGTCGAGTTGGTAAACGGTCGACTTGACCTGACTCCATCTTGTGCACCAACTGAATGCAAGTTTTGAAGGAGAAAATGTGATTTTTTTTTTCACAGACATGACAGAAAAGCAACAAATACAACATGATTAAGTTAGGGCCGAGGTACTTTTAGAAGGCTAAAAGTGTTGTTTTGGACGTTTTATATTGGGACGTTATCATTTTCTATATACACTTTTAGCCCCTTAACATTTTAACCCCCTTCGATCGTGTGGACCGTTCTTACACGCCCTCAAGAGGCCAGATACACATGTGTAAAACCTTACCGTAAATTCCAAATCAGACATTTAAAAGCACACCATGAAGGTCCTTGTAATCTCAAGACTTCTGTACCCTTGTCGTTCACTGTCCATGATGACTCAAACATCAAAAAAGGATAAAAGGAAGCGAAATCTGGAGTAAAATCGACAAATTTTGACAGACGGGAGACTTGACCATGTCATGCATGCTGACTTCGCTACCCACGTGATCGCATCAAAAGGAAAGTAGTCCCACCCACGCAGATGGATTTTGTTTAGCCTAGACCTGCCCCCTGTCTATGTGCGCTACGCTGCTCTCACTCATATACAACGCGTGGGGAAGTAAATTTGTGGACATGGGTCCAGTCTAGGCTAAACAAAATCCATCCGCGTTGGTGGGACTACTTTCCTTTTGACGCGTCTCAGCATGAAGTCTGTGTACCGCGCTGGCTGAAAATTTTCGATTTTACTCCAGATTTTGCTTCCTTTTATCCTTTTTTGATGTTTGAGTCATCATGGACAATGAACGACAAGGGTACAGAAGTCTTGAGATTACAAGGACCTTCATGGTGTGCTTTTAAATGTCTGATTTGGAATTTACGGTAAGGTTTTACACATGTGTATCTGGCCTCTTGAGGGCGTGTAAGAACGGTCCACACGATCAAAGGGGGTTAAAATGTTAAGGGGCTAAAAGTGTATATAGAAAATGATAACGTCCCAATATAAAACGTCCAAAACAACACTTTTAGCCTTCTAAAAGTAGGGCCGAGGTAACCTTTGCTAGGTTTACGCACACTTTACTTATTCTAGTTGAAAGACAAATAAAATACCGTGCTGAAACTGACCATATCCCTCAAAGTTTGCGGACACAAACATGACAAACTCAACATGAAACTTGAAGAACTTTAAAAATGATATTTTAATTTGGCAGCCATGTTGCAACTTGCTTACTGCGCAGTTGCTAGGATACAGACTGGTTCCCATAACCACACGGTTGAATGGTTGGGTTCAATGATTAGCTGGTACGCGCACCGCGCGGGCGCGCTTTTAATCCACTTTTTTTCGCTCAAAAGTGACTACGGAGCCCGGGAAGTGACGTGGTAAAAAATTATTTCGTTCCCACGACTTATTGGGGAGGTTTCGGTCGCACATGGCAGGCGCGGATCCGGGAGGGGGTTGGGGGTTGGGAGGGGGGGGGGGGGGGGGGGGGGGGGGGGGGGGGGGGGTTGGGGGGGGGGGGGGGTTAGGGGGGTTAGGGGGAGGGGGGGTTAACCCCCCCCCTCCCCTGCTCTTAAAAAAACCAAAAAAACCAGATGGTCCAGATGTTCATCAAGAGAAATCCAAGAAGGTTATTTTCCCCGATATACAAGTCTTAGCCATCATTATTATTATTATTTATTCATGCCATTTCATATACAACACAAACAAGATGGGCATAGGAGAGACAAAAGCGATAACAATCACTGTGGCCAAAGACCTGCTACTCCACATCAAGTAGTGAATTAAATAAAAAGAGCATATACATGTGGTTTTTTTGTGTTTTTTTTTTAAAAGAAATTACATTTATGTACAAGTAATAGATTGCATACTTTATATATATGTATATATATATATATAACAAAATCTCACGGGCGTGATTGCTCGTGTTTTCAAGACATTATTTTAAAGGCAAGGCTCGTCAGCAATGCGCGCCCGCCAAATTCGTGCCACGAAATACGCAGCTCCAGCATTTAGGCCTCGTCCTTTTTTTTGGTCAGACCGCCATGATTTACTAGACTTGTTGCCAGTCTGCTCAAAGTTATACCACAGGGACAACAAGTGCAAACATTGCAGAAAAGCTGTTTAGCACTAACAAATGTTTAATGCCAAATTTATTTATGGTATGTGCTGTGTATTACAGTTGACTGATGTTCTGCTGCTCTTGGTAAGAACACAAGTTCAAGTGACACACAATTTTGTCTGCTAATCCGTTTTTGCAAAGCCAATAAATTTTCCTGGAGCTAAAAACACTCGACATATGAATCTCGCTAAAGTTTTCAAGTGTTTCCAAAAAAAATTAAAATTTTTGTTTCACTCCTAATTTTTCCCCGTCAAATTTGATGCTGGGTCATGGGTTCAAGTCTCACCCAAGCATGTCAATTTTTTAGTCGGCCTAGCAATGATATATAGTACGTGTACACATACATACCTCATTGTTTTGGGGCAAATTACAATAATACAATATTTACAATCGCCTGCTGAATAAGATATTCAAACAGGCCATTTTTCGTTTACAAGCATGGTGGTCTGGGCAAAGTGGTTATAAGATATAGCAAAAACCCATTTAAAACATCGTGGACTGACACCTTAAAGATAGTATCGTCGTCGGTTGACCATCGTAGTCGATGATGTCATTTGATGTGCTGTCTTCTCTGGTGGGCCCTTGTGTGGCTGATGAGTCCAATTCTTGAGGCACATATACACGGGGGCATTGGGGGCACTGGAACGCACTGGAAAGATAGTATACA